>PVIH01013255.1:31308-59444 GCA_004025045.1 Sigmodon hispidus
TCCCCCTTCCTCCACATCAGGTCATTTTTCTTCACCACAACTCCCCATCCCCTCCCTGGGAAGGCAGCAGACAGTCCCATGGTCCCAATAACCCAATAACCCAATATTGCTTAGTTGAGTCTCTACTCCTGGCAGATCCAGTTTTGTCCCCCCTCCCTCAAGAGTCAGTCAGGTGTTCCACTAGGTGGAGTGGGATCCGGTTTGAAATCAGTGAAGTTGAAACAAAGAAAACAATACAAGCAATGAATGAGTTAAATAGTTGGTTAGTTAAGAAAATCAACAATATAAACAAATATGTAAACTAATCAAAGGGTGAGAGAGAATATCCAAATTAACAAAATCAATAATGTAAAGGAAGATAAAACTTCAAACAATGAGGAAATCCAGAAAATGATTAGGTCATTTTTCAAAAACCTGTACTCCACTAAAATGGAAAACCTAAAAGAAATTGACAGGCACTACCTACCAAAATTAAATCAAGATCAGATAAATAACCTAAATAAGCTTATAACCCTCCAGTGAAATAATAGCTGTTATTAAGTTTCCAAATATAAAAATGCCAGGACAAGATAGTTTCAGCACCAGAATTAATGTCAATACTCCTCAGATTGTTCTACACAATAGAAACAGAAAAGACTTTGGCAAATTCTTTTTTTATAAGGCTAGAGACTTCCAGATATCGAAACTATACAAAGATGCAATCTCCCTCATTAACATTCATGCAAAAATACTCAATATGATACTGGCAAACCAAATTTGAGAACAGATTAAAAAAATCCTCTACTGTGATCAAGTAAGTTTTAATACCTCAGATACAGGGATAGTTCAACATACAAAAAAATTTACTGTCATCCATCATACAAAAACATGAAAGAAAAAAAGAAACATGATCATAAAATTAGATGCTGAAAAAGCCTTTGACAAAATCCAGCATTCCTTCATGATAAAAGTCCTGAAGAGATCAAGGATAAAGGGAAAATACCTAAACATAAGGGCAATATAAAGCAAGCTGTCAGGAAACATCAAACAAGTTGGAGAAAAAGTCAAAGCATTTCCACTAAAATCAGGAACTAGACAAGGATGTCCTCTCTCCCCTTACCTATTCAATATAGTTCTCCAAGTTTTAACTAAAGCAATAAGAGAACAAAAAAGAGATTAGGGGATACAAATTGGAAAAGAAGAAGTGAAACTATCTCTGTTTGCAGATAATATGATTGTATACATAAGTGACCCACAAAATTCTACCAGGGAACTTCTAAAGCTGATAAACACCTTCAGCAATGTAGCAGGATACAAGATTAACTCAAAGATATCAGTAGCCCTTCTATACACTAAAGATAAAAGGGCTGAAAAAGAGATAAGGGAAACATCACCTTTTATAATAGGTGCAAATAGCATTAAATACCTTGGAGTAACTATAACCAAAGAAGTAACAGATCTATTTGACAAAAATTTTAAATCACTGAAGTAAGAAATTGAAGAGGATATCAGAAAATGGAAAGCTCTCCCATGTTCCTGGATAGGTAGGATCAACAAAGTAAAAATTACAATTCTACCAAAAGCAATCTACAGATCCAATGCACTTCCCATCAAATCCCAACACAATATTTTACGGACCTTGAAAGAACAATATTCAATTTTGTTTGGAATAAGAGAAAACAGAGGATTGCCATAACAATTTTGCCCAACAAAAGAACCTCAGGAGACATCACCATCCCCGACTTAAAGTTATACTATAAAATTAAAGTAATAAAACAACCTGGTACTGGCATAAAAAAAGACTTGTGGATCAATGGAATCAAATTGAGCATCCAGGCATTACCCCAAAAAACAATGAACACCTGATCTTCAACAAAGAGGCCCAAAATATTCAATGGAAAAAAGATAATATCTCTAACAAATGATGTTGGTATAGCTGGTTGGTAGTGTGTAGAAAAATGCAAATAAATCCAAGCCTGTCACCGTATATAAAACATAAATTCAAGTGGATCAAAGACCTCAACTCAAACCCAGCCACTTTGAGCTTAATAGAAAAGAAAGTGGGAAATACACTTCTACAAATTGGCACAGGCGATCACTTCCTAAATATATCACCAGTGCACAGACACTAGGAACAATAATCAATATGGGGGAACTCCTCAAACTGAGAGGCTTCTGTAAAGCCAAGGACACTGTCAATAGGACAAAACAATGGCCTACAGAATGCAAAAAGATTTTCACCAACCCTACAATTGATAGAAGACTGACCTCTAAAATAGATAGAAGTCTTAGGAAACTAGAGCCAAAAACCTGGAGTAACCCAATCAAAAAATAGGCTTCAGAACTGAAAAGGGAATTCTCAGCAGAAGAATTATGAATGGCTGAAAGATGCTTGAAAAAATGCTCAACTTCTTTAGCCATCAGAGAAATGCAAATCAAAACAACTTTGAGATACCACCTGACAACTGTCAGATTGGCTAAAATAAAAGACACAGATGGCAGCCTATGCTGGAGAGGTTGCAGAGCAAAGGAAACACTCCTCCATTTTTGGTGGGATTGTAAACTTGTTCAATCACTCTAGAATGTAATATGGCGGTTTCTCAGAAAACTGGGGATCAGTCTCCCCAAGGATCCAGCAATATCACTTCTGGGTGTATATCCTAAAGAAGCGCATTCGCATTACAATGGCATTAGCTCAACTATGTTCATAGCAGCATTATTCGTAATAGCAAGATCCTGGAAACAACATAGATGCCCCTCAACTGAGGAATGGATTAACAAACTGTGGTACATCTACACAATGAAGTACTACTCAACAATAAGAAAAAATGATATCCTAAAATTTGGAGAATATCCTCCTGAGCGAGGTATCTCAAAGCTAGAAAGATAAACAGGAGATGTACTCACACATTAGTGAACTCTAAACAAAAAAGCAAAAAGCAAAGCATGTTCAAGCTGCAAACTACAACCACTGAACAGCCTGTGGTCTAAAACACCTTGGATCCATTCCCTCTAGAGAAACACCTGACTCAGTTTTGATGTTGGCGAGAGAAAACTGAATCTGCCAGGAGTGGAGGATGAACTGAGCAATATTGGGACCTTGGGACCTCCTGCCCTTGCTGAGGAGGAGATGGGGAGATGTGGAGAAGAGAAAGTTACCTGAGGAGGTGGGAGAGTAAGGAACTTTGAATAAGGATATACATGGACAGAAAATGTGACTTTGTTCATAAAAAAATAAAAAAACTAAAATTTACATTTGCCTCCTATGACAAATCTTATGATATTGTCCATCATAATAATATATAAAAGATCTCTCTTTCTGGCATTTTTAAATTATTAAAAAGATATTATCATGAATTATGTATGTACTATCATAATATCTCTCTTATATTTCATTTATATGTATAAATATAATTGCAAGAATTTAAGCGGCAAAGTTCATATGCCCAGTAGTGTGAATCCTAGGTGTTTCAAATTGCTCAGAGTAAATTATCAGATATTTTTAGGGCTCCTGGCGTGACCTCGACTCCTTTGCATTTCTTTTCAAAAGTAAGATTTTCAGTTTATAAGAAGCAATATCCTTCTGAAATATTAAATAAGAAAAATAATGACTTAACATATTACACTGCTCCCAATCTGAACTTCTTTGGTGCTTAAGGTCAGGCTGAAGTGTAATATAAATTTAAATATCAGCTAATTATCAGAATCCTGAAGACAGTGTGCCAGGAACTCAGAGGAAAATGAAATATATGTAGCTAAGCAAGCTGGACAATTCATAGCTACTTGTTTTTAAATAATACGAAATAGAGTTTGTGAAAATCAAGGCAATAATTTGTATTAGAAAATATAATATAGACATACAGACCATTTTTACTATAACTCCAATTTCTTTAATGAGAATGAGTTGGATATATGTAGGCCCTTCATGGAAAAGCAGCTATCCATTGACACGGGTAGTATGTGGAGCCATGAAGAGTGGAATCAGACTGCGTTCCTGTGTGTGGGCTGGCATCTCCAAGCCCATTCCTTTCAGAGGAATGCCTATCCCAGGCTTGATATTAGGATGAAGAAATCAGACTTGCCTGGAGTGGATGTGCCGAGCTGAACTGATACACCATGGGACTTCTTGCCCTTTTGGGGGAAGGAATAGAAGAATGGCGAGAAGGGAGACAGAAGGCTGACAGGGAGGAATTGGGAGGAGGGGAGGGAAGGGAAACAAGGGAATATATGGATAAAAAAGACTTTATTCCATAAATAAAATATGCTCAATGTAACTTATTCAGTTGGGTGATTTAATCCTCCAAATTGCTTTTTTCACTCTACGTAATAGCATGTTAAATGCACAATATACTCTGGCTAAAACTTTAGGTAATCATAAAAATAATAAATAATGTCACAACTTTTTCTTACTTTTTATCCATGCATATTAAACTGTAATATTTTCCAAACACAATTTGTTTATTTGAAAAGATATTCTATAAAAAGAAAAAAAAAACAAAAAAACCAAAAAAGAATATGGGATAGTTAGCATTACCAGTGCAGCTACTGAATGGAAAAGGCTAAACTATATCTTGAGGTCACATCAAAAGAAACACCAGGGAATACTAAAGAAAAAACATGTTTACTTGCAACTTTACTTAGCCATATATGGGTACATTTTAGAAACATTTGGCACGGGAAAAATGCATTGACAGATGATAAACATAAAAGAGCAGTCCTTTACATGTCTTTAACACAGCAGGATGCCAAAAAGAATCCTAATGTGTCATGCCAAAGATAGTAAAAGCACTTGTATTTCAATGTCAACAAGATGTAGACAAGTCTACTCTAGCAGCACATACTATTAAGAAGACAAATTATGATTATAACAATAATGGATAAGAACATGGGTGGGCACGTGAAAAGCTATCCTGAGCTATCACAAATTCTTTCTTTACACTGATCACTATTGAAGAAAAAAAAAGAGCACTGTATGCAAAACAAAAAGGAAAGTATTGATTGGTAGAGAAAACTCTGAGACTGACATCATAAACTATAATACAATCATGATCTTCTTAAAGAGAAATTTGGTTGATTTATTAAAAAATTTTCAATTGCTATGCTAAATTTATTGTAATAAAGAGGATAAGCAACTTACAAAAAGACAATCTAAGGTCTTTACTTTTTTTTTCAGGCCAGAGTTAGCGGCAAAATGTTATTTATAGCTCTAGCACTAAAAAAAACCCCTCATAAATACATAAAGTACATAGCTATTAAAAGTTTTTTGTTTATATTCATTAAATATTACTAAACTTAAGGTGAAGATTCCTAATTTTCTGTTTCTTATGCTGTCACAAGTCACATGTATAAATAAAAATGAAAAACACAAAGATAAACTGTGTAGAATCAACTTATTTCTGGTAATATTAGAGATAAGATTCTAGGAGCCTTTAAATGTCCAGGTTATTTCTCATATAATTAAAAGCTGGAATATAAAAATGTTTTTATATTGCACAATTTTGTGCTCTGTTTTTAAATGGAGATGAAAAAATATAAGTTATTTTGTGAATATTTCGTGAGGTGTGTTGGCAATTCAGCCTATCATCATGGATTACTCATTTATGTAATTGAAATTTTTTCTTTAAGCTATCATGTATTTAATGTTTATTCAGCCATAAAGTGAAGACACCAGAAGTAGCAATTGTTCTAAATAGTGAGAAAAGTTAAGGGCTTTTGAAAAATGATATTTTCTCTTTCTCTCTGTCTCTTTTTAACTTGTAAGACATTCTAAAGTCAGAGTTTTGAAAGTTTGTCTTTGCCAAACAGGGTTGAAATGAAAAGAATCAAAACAATATTTTAAAATCATATAAATACAATTATGTTAGTGAATTAAATACACTACTAAATAACTTCAAGTCTCTAGTAATGCATTAAGAATGAAAAAACGAACATTTCCCCTTTGAGTTCTTTATCCTTATCCAGTACAAATTTGAATTCTTTGATCTATTATTGTTACAGATACTGCTTATTTATGTGATTGTTTATAATCATTATAACTATTATTGTTATCTTATGTGTATGAGTCTGTTTCCTGCTTGTAAGTCTGTGGACCATATGGGTCATACATTCAGAAGAGAGCATCAGGTAGCCTGAAAAGTATGTTATAACTTTGTGTGCTGCTGATGGGTTCTGAGATAATAACTCTAGGTTCTCTGAAAATACACCTTAACTACTAAGTCACCTTTCCAGTCACAAACTCTCCATGTATTTTCTATGTGGCATCCTTAATTCAAGAAACATTATTTATAATGTGAGACTAATTCTTATTTTTCTTAGAGAGTAGCATTTTGTCTAACCATATATATATATATGTTATATATATAAGTTAATAAAAAATTAACTTATATACAAAGTGTTCTCAGTTTTTTTTTAATTTACCTAAATTCTGTAATGTGGATAGGTAACATTTTTTGCAGACTGTTTCTCTTTACCACAAATACCAAGAACAATGATAGAACAATGAAAATTACATTCAAATTAAACTTGATAAAGCAATAAATTTATGAGGCTACTTACAGAAGAGTGGGTTGAATTCACCCACAGGGCCATGGGTAATTTATTTCCAAGCAATAAGTAGTTGATTATTTTTTTTCTGGGAGGGGATGAGCTTATGGAAGCTTCCTTGTACTTCCACTGGGTAATAGGTCCAATCTCCTAAGGGTGTTCTGTGGTGACCCTATCTGTTCTAATTAAATTTATTAATACCCATTCTGTTGTAGAATGTTATTTTGAAATGTATGACATTTGTTTATTGTGTGGAATATTTTTTTAATGATGAAAAGATGTGTTGTACACTTTTATGTTGCATTTGTAAATTATATCTCTGAAACTATTACATTGCTTGTTTTAGAAATCTGATTAAATTGTTAAAGACATAAAAGGCTAATAGCAAGGCAAGAGCAAAGATATAATAGGCTGGCATACCCAGTTGCAGTCAAGTAGGGAAGACTCCTGCAGATATACCACCCCACCCATGCTGCATTAGACCCTGTAATCTACAAGTCTCATTCCCTTAACACATACCCACCAATTCCCCTGCAGACAGCTCCTCAAGATAAAGATTCCACCAGCTTAAGAGGTCAAATTGAACCAAGAGCTCTGTTTGGAGCTAGAGAGGCTCCCTGAATCATAGAAACTGATGGGTCTGTTGAACAAAGAGTACTAATTAGATCAAGATTGGCTCCCTGAGATATAGGCAAAACAGATTGGACCAAGAACAGCTCCCTGAGACACAGCCGCTTCTGCCACTGATTGGAGGAAGAGGTGGGTAGATTGAACCGAGAAGAAGAATACAAAGAATCAATAAAAAAAACCTTTTTTTTTTGAAAAAAATCAATAAGGTAGACAAACCCTTCTCTAAACTATCAAAAGGCAGAGACACAATATGCAAATTAAAGTCAGAAAAGAAAGGGAGAATGTAACAGTAGACAGTGAGGAATATATAGTCATTATGTCATGCTTCAAAAAACTGTACTCCACTAAATTAAAAAATGTAAAAAAAAATGAATTATTTTGGTGATAAGCATCACTTGATAAAATTAAATTATGACCAGATAAACAACTTAGACTTATAACTCCTAAGAAAATAAAGGAAGTTATTAAAAGTCTACTAACTAAAAAAGAGTCCAGGGCTAGATGGTTTCAGCACATAATTCTACCAGAACTTTAAAGAAAATTTAATATTAATACTCCTCATTTTGGTACACATAATAAAAAAAGAGGCAACATTGCCAAACTCTTTTAATAAAGCTACAATCACCCTGATACCCCAAACCACACAAAGATGCAAGAAGGAGAACTCATAATCATTAATGCAAAAATACTTAAAAATTATTACCAAGTAGACTATTCCAGAGATGCAGGGATGGTTTAACATACAAAATCCTGTCAATATCATCTACATTATACAAACTTAAAAAATGCACAAAAAGATCATTTTATTTAGAACATAAAGGCTTTTAACTAAATCCAATACCCCATGATGATAAAAAAAAAAAAAAAAAAAGTCCAGGAAAGAGTAGCAATACAAGGAACAGACCAAAGCGTAAGTTACAACAAGATTACAGTCAATGTCAAACTAATTAGAGAAAAATTTAAAGCTAGCCACTTAAATTGTGAACAAAACAAGGCTGTCCACTCTCCCTATAGCTATTCATAATAGTATTCAAAGCTTAAATTAAAGAAATAAGACAACAAAAGGATATTAAGGGCATACAGATTGCAAAAGAAGAACTCCAACTTTTTCTACTTACAGAGGATATAATAGTATATGCAAGTGACCCCAAATATTCTACCAGGGAACATTTATATCTTTAGCAATGTGACAAGATGTAATATTTACTCCCAAAGTTAATAACCCTTTTATTTGCAAATGATAAATGGACCAAAAAAATAGGAAAACGTTACCCTTTACAATAGCTACAAATAGCATAAAATACTTTGGGGTGATTATAACTAAATAAAATAAAGACCTATATTACATGAATTTTAAGTAGTTGAAGAAAGAAACTAAATTTTTTTTTATTGCTGTCTTATGGCAACTTATAAAATATAATGTTCCAGAAGGCAGTAGAGCATGTGAACATCATGGTAGGGACTATGATACAGAACACGAAGGCAAAGCACTGAAAAATAGCTGAGTGCTCCCATGTGAGAGCAATCAGTAGGCCAAAAGGAGAGGAGATATTAGCATGAATTTTTGAAATTTTATTATCTTTTTTTATTGTGAATAAAGTCATATTTTTTTAAAAAAAGAAAGAAACTAAAGAAGATATCAGAAAATAAAAAGATTTGCCATGTTCTTGAGTAGATGGAACCAACATAGTAAAAATGGCAATCTACTAAAAGCAATCCATAGATGTTATGCAATCGCCATCAAATCCCAACACAATTTTTTACAGACCTTAACAGAACAATATTTGATCACAGAGGGAGAGACGACTCTCTGAACAGCATGACCCAGTGTTGTCCCAGGCATAGTGGGACTCTGACAGCTTCAGACAGCAAAGATCCTAGGTTTAGCGTGGAGGGAAAGACGAGTAAGTTCCAGCCCCTTGTCCCTGCCCCTGGGAACCTCATCCAAGAGGCCACAGCCACATGCCAAGATTTGACCTCATGATCAGGCTCTGCCCTGGACCAGGACTGAGGGAAGTCCTCCCCAGCAATCCCAGGGGACACATTACAGACACCAGGGCCCCACCTTCAAGGCAGTCATCACAGAGGGACAGATGTCTCTCTGAACAGCATGGGAGTCAGGTGGCTTCAGTCAGGGAGAATCCCATGACCTGATCAGAGCAAGAAACCATGCAGACTCCAGAGCAGAAGGGAAACACACAACCACTGTAGCCACAAAGGACTAAGATTCCAGTAACACCTGACTAGAGTGAACCAAGGAAGCAATGGGCAGGTACCAGTGCAAGAATACATATTACAATATAAAGAAAAACAAGGCACCACCAGAAGAAGCTGATGTCTCTTTACCACCGAGACCTGAACAAAGTAATGAAGAGGAAAAAACAAGGCAAATAACCTTATGAAGATTATAGAAGCCTTAAAAGAGGATATAAAAACGTCCATTAAAGAAATAGAAAAAATAAATAAATCAATAAAAAATTGGAAGACATGAATAAACCCTTGAAAGAAAATTAGAAAAGAGAAATCCAGCACATGAAAGAATCATTCCAGGAACTAAAAATTGAAATATAAACAATAAAGAAAGCACAAAATGAAGCAAAGGATGAAACAGAGAATCTGACAAACTCATGGAAACTGTACATCTTAACATTGGACCACATCTGGGTCAAGAAAAGAGGTAAGAAAGAAATCAAAGAGTGTCTAGAATGTAATGAAAATGAATCCAAAAAAAAGGGAAAATAAATCCACAATGTACCCAAACTTATGGGACATAATGAAAGCAGTCTTAAGAGGAAAATTCATAGCACTACATCCCTATATAAAAAAGCAAGAGAATACACACACTAGAGACCTAACAACTCAGCTGAAGGCTTTAGAACAATTAGAGGCAAACTCACCTAGAAGGAGGAGATGGCAGAAAATAATCAAACTTAGGGCTGAAATCAGTACAACAGAAACAAAGAGAACAATACAAAAAAATCAGTGAATCAAAAAATTGGTTTGTTGTAAAAGTCAAGAAGATAGAGAAACCGTTATCCAAACTAACCAAAAGATACAGAGAGAGTATTCAAATTAACAGATTCAGAAATGAAAATGGGGATATAAAAACAGACCACTAAGAAATTCAGAGAATTATCAGGTCATACTTTGAAAAATCTATATTCCACTAAAATGGAAAACCCAAAAGAAATGGACAGCATTCTGGCCAAGCACCAATTACCAAAATTTAAAGAACAGATTACAGACATAAACAGAATGATAACACCAAGGGAAATTAAAGCTGTCATTAAAAGTCTCCCTGAGTTAAGATTACTGTAAATGTTCAAGATGTGCATCAATGATATTATTACTTTCTTCTAGTGTCAATTTAAGACTTCATAAACTTGGAGAAGTCAACACCTATGGTTCAAGTTCATTGTTTGGTTTTATCTTTTCCATGATACTGAATACTATGTCTAGCATATAAATATACTGCTATAATTGTAGCTTTGTATGGGATAATGCTGAAAATATTTTCTACATTTATTTGCTTAATAAAATGCTAATTGGACAGAGGGCAGGCAGGAAGTAGAGGCAACCATGCCTGGAGAATTCTGAGTGAAGAAAGAAAAACACCAGATTCAAGCCAGATTCAGAGGAAGGAAGAGGAGAGTGCTGCTCCAAAGCAAATGTACCAAGCCATATGGCTAAACATGGATAAGAATCATTGGTTAGTTTAAGAGGAAGAGTTAGCAAGTAATAATTCTCAGCCATTGGCAAACAGTTTATAATTAATATAAGTCTTTTTGTGATTATTGGGACTAAGTGATTGTAGGACTGGCTAGGCAGGACAGAAAGTTTTGACTACAGCCTTGTCTTTAAATTTTAGTTACATTCCTTGTTGTTCCATGCTACTATATTGTTAGCCACTCTAGGGGGTTCTCTATCATTAACCCCAAGGCACTTGGTTAATTTCATATAGACTCCAGTTGTGTGACTAATTGAAAGTGAGCTTTTCATTTTTTGTTTTAATTTTGAAACATATTCTTCTTTTAAAAAATATAATTATGTCAATTTCTTTACCAGGTTGTTACTCAGTTTTTTTCCCCTGTATTTTAATGTAATTATTATGTATTTAATCAAGTATTACATAAATATAATATAATTATAAAGTAGAAATGCTAGCTTTTAATGTTATCAAAAACTCACTAGGTAATTTCTTGTAGTGTGAATTGCCTCTGCCTCTTTAAAGTAAACTTTGATTTATAATGACATCTTGCCAACTTAGGGGTACTGATGTTAAGAATGTGAATGATCACAGGCAGGTTACTCATTTAAAAATTATTGTGCCTATAATGTGCCAAACACTGAAACACTATACTTTTAGAAAGATACATTATTTTGATTCAATTTTGAAAATATATACAGAATGCTAGATGTATTTCAAACCACTGTTTCAGATTCTAGATATTTCGGACCTGAAGTATCTAGTACGAATTCTAAGACAATACACAAAACAAAAAGGAAAATGCACATTAAAATTAATCATGATGTAACTTTCTAAGCATTTTAAGGATTCTATTCAGAAAAAATATTTTGAGAACACAAAAATGTAATTTTACCAACCTAAAAAGAACAATGCAGGTTATATGGTTTCTTGGATACAGTGGGGGTGTCTTCTGTATTTGGCTTTCAAGACTTCATAGTTGCTAACTTTTAAAAAGCTAAAAAGTAAGTCATTTTTATATTACATGTCACAGTAATAAAGACAATGAAGTAAGAATACACTTACTTTTCAGAGTATACTTCACAGAGTATGATAGTATACTTACTTGTCATATACAGAGTTTTCTGTAGATGACAAAGTCAGTTCAACAGCAGGAGAAGGTAGACAAGACTCGCACTCCCAGGAGTGCCAACTTAGTCTATGGGGAAGTTTTTGTAAAATGAATTGTTGATGTTCTGTGCTAGATAACAACTTAGTCCAGCAGCTGATGACAGCATCTTTTCATTATTTCACAAGTCAGAAATCTAGGGATGGCTCAGCCAAATCTCAAGAATACCAAAATCTCTAAGTTGGGTAGAGTTGAGTCCCCAACTAGTATGTGGAGTCAAGAAGCATCACTTAGCCAAATCAGAGTCTTATGTGACAATCAATTTCTGTCTTCACAGATTTTAAGAGAAAAACAATAGGGAGTCTGCTAGCAACCATTAATATGCAATACTGTAATAGCACAAATTATAGCTGGTCAACTTTTGCCATACTATCTTAGAAGCCAGACTCACGTCCCACTAAAGAGGATGGGATTATACAAATTTGTAAACATGAATATGGGATTTATGAGGGTGACTTACAGTTTGAGCAAAAAGGGAGAGGACTATTTTTAGTGTTAACATGTAGCAATGGTGAGTACAACAATGGTGTGGCAAGGTAAGAGGTACTTGAAATTGGAAAGAAACACAACATAATAATAATAGAGAACATACAAAATTTTATGCATCTCAGATTTTACCAAGTGCCTTTTCTTATAGAGAGTAGTATGTGTTATTTTCCTTCCAAAGTGGGAGCAACAACAGCAACAAAAAAGAGTCTAGAGGTTTTGGGAACTCATTGAAAACAGTTTCTTCTTATAAAAAGAAAGAAGTCTTTGGAATGGTTCAAGATAGCTTACCCTAGAAAGGATAGGAACTGGCTAGGGAACTATTGTCCTGAGGAATGGGACAAAATTAGATTTTCTTTTTAATGTTTGAAATAGATTCCCTGGAGAGGAAAAGTTAAAAAAAAAAGAGGACAGTAATAAGTCTTTTATGAAACAGGCACCAAAACCAATCTGACCTGTTTGCCCTTTCTTAGTCTACAGCCTTGGGAGGTGATAGTGGGCACAAATGAACAAAGAACTACCATAAGTGTTGTTTCCAGCTAAAGCAGGTCATGGGAAAACAAGAGAAATATCTGACTTTGCCACTGTCATTTAAGCATGATCTCTGGGCAAGTTTCTGACTATAAGACTCAAGATACATTCTTGCAAGTGAAGAAACTGCAGCAATACATAAACTGCCTAGAAATATTTGCAGTTTATTAGCATCAGCTGAACACTTAGAATAAACATGAAAATACACATGGTATTGAAATTATGAAAGACCATTCTCATTGGCCCATCGTCTGATTTAAATAGTTAGCTATCAACTGTCTTTGGGAGTGCCAAATGTAACTCACATCTAGAGGATGGGCAGGAGAATACCAGTGATGCTTTCCAGAGGTGTGGGAGCTTAAAGCTAAACCTACACCAAATTACAAATGAATGACCACGAGTAGGAAAGTGCATGAGGCCATGACACAGAATGCAGAGTACTTTAGAAGTTTCAGAAGAAAAAGGAATAAGCAAAACTACAACAAAATGGTTTGAATTACAAAGATGTAAGGATGTGATGATTTTGAGAAATAAATCTGAATGAATATGGAGTTTAAAGTGGTCACATCCTGCTTTTCATTGCATCTTCAGATATTTATTTTTATAGTACCTGTTTATATTTTGTCTAGAATTCATTTGAGAAACTTTTTGATAGAACATTTATTCTTCACTATTATTTTATTTTTAAATATTTGTCATAATTAGTTATAATAAGATTTTATACCATATTTTCATCTTGTTATAAAATTACATTTTTTTCACCAGACTATTGGTAATTTGTGTGTTAGATTTTTACTAAATATATAAATATTTGTATTTCTAGTTTTTCTTTGGTCAAAGCACTATAAAAACATCACTTCTCATATTAATAGAAATTAATGATGTAGAATTGATCAAGAAATTAAAGCTCTTTAGCTGATTAAAGTGAACTGAGAGGCCTAGGAAACATGATGCCAAAACTATAAAATTAACATTCTCTTAGTTTTGTTTTTTTATTACTGGAATAAATACCATAATAAATACAGCTATAAGAAATTAAAAGATTATTGGGTTTATTATCTTTGGGTAAAATCAATCCATAAATGTGGGGAATTCAAGCAGGAACATTAAACAAGCTGGTCACATATATGGCCAAGATTAAAGAGAGAAGGAAAAACGCATGCATATGCTTTGCTCACTTTCTCTTTGTTTATGTAGCCCAGGAACCCAGACTAGAGAATGGTGCCACTCACATTTTAAGCTATGGCTTCTCATATGAATTAATTTTATTGAGCTAATTTCTATAAGCATGTATATAGGCTACCATTATCTATAAAATTCCACATGGAGCTTCCTTTCTCTGGTAATTTTACATCTTGGCAAGGTGACAGTTAAAACTCACCATCACATGTGTTAAGGTATTGGAGGGCAGGTTTGTCCTAAGCTGTACATATTATTAGCAGAAGGATAGACATTAAGACTGAGCATATAATCCTTGAGATTTGAATATTATGCATTTATTGGGGATGGGAAAGAACATGATTGTGCACTGTGCTTTGCCATTTTATGAATGAGTTTGTAAATCACTAACATTCAGAACATCAGCATATCATAATGGACAGAATTACCATTTTCTATACTTCCATCTGTGCCCCTTTCAGAGAGTTATGTTCCTCTAGCATAGGTTTTTGAGGTATTACCTAATCATGCCTTGGATTTCCTCAGTGTCTGTTACGTTCATGTTTTTTTTTTCTGATTTTGTTTGAATATTCTCCTTTTCTTTTAGTTGGTTTTGATAGGGTTTGTCTAATTTCTTAATTTGTACAAAAAAACCCAACTCTTTGTCTTTATTTATTACATATTTTTTTAATTTTTATTGATTTCAGTTCTTAGTTTGATTATCTTCTTCAGTCTACTACTTTCAGGTGTTTCTGTTTTATTTTGTTCTGGAGCTTACAAATGCTCTCGATTTGATAGTCTGAGTACTCTCGAATTTCTTTATGCAAGCATTATTTGGAGTGAACTTTTCTCTTAGCACGACTCTTACTATATCTCACTAATGTGGGTGTGTTGTGCCTTCATTTTCATTGAATTCTAAGAAATCTTTAATGTATTTCTTTATTTCTGCTTTGACCAAGTTCTCTATTATAGAGCTATTCAGTTTCCATGTATTTGTAGGCATTTTATAATTTATATTATTTTTGAAATCCAGCTTTAGGTTCATAGTTGTCTGTTAGGGTACATGTGGGTTTGTCAAATTGATCCACCATGTGGCAAAGTCATAGTGCTACTGTCTGTAAGTAATCAGTTGCTTCTGTCTGTATGTTTTATGTTACATTACATTTCTTTCCTAAAAACAATTATGGGTGTTCCACTCACTGCCTATGAATTTATTCTTTGAATATATTTCATTTTATGGGCACATATACTTGTGAATAATCATAAAGATGACTTCTTATTACGATGTATAAATTTGACATCACCTTACACCTATCAGATTGGATAAGATAAAAGGCATAGATGACAGCCTATGCTGAAGAGGTTGTGGAGCAAGGGGAACACTCCTCCATTGTTAGTGAGAGTGTAAGCTTGTTCAGCTACTCTGTAATCCACTATGGTGGTTTCTCAGAAAATTGGGAATCAATCTCCACAAGAATCTAGCAATACCACTACTGGGCATATACCCTGAAGATGCACATTCATACTCCAAAGACACTAGCTCAACTATGTTCATAGCAGCATTATTTATAATAGCAAAACCTGGAAACAACCTGATGCCCTTCAGCTGAAGAATGGATTAACAGACCATGGTACATGTACATAATGGAATAATACTTAGCAGTAAGAAAAAGTGATATCCTAAAATTTGCAGACAACTGGATAGATTTGGAGAATATCTTCCTGAGCGAGGTATCACAACCCTACAAAAATAATCAGGGGATGTACTCACTCATTAGTGGACTTTAAACAAAAGTCCAAAGCATTCCCCAGCTGCAAACCACAACCACTGAACAGCCTGGATGGGCATCTTGGAGCCCATTCCCTGCAGAAGAACACCTGAACCAGTCTTGATGTTGGGGTGAGGAAGCAGATCTGCCTGGAGTGGATGATGTATTAAGCCACCTTTGGTCCTCGTTGGGGAGGAGATAAAAAGATGGAGAGAAGAGAGAGTGACTGGGAGGGGCAGGAGGGGAAAGGGAGTTTGAACAAGGGGATACATGGATTAAAAAAATGAGACCTTATTGATAATAATAAAAAGAAAAGAACAAAAATAAAAGGGAGGAAAGAAAAAGAATAATAAATATTAGCTCTACAGATAAAAATAATCAAAAGACAGAAAAAGAACAAAAAAACAAAAATAAAATTGGGCACAATTTACAACATTCCTGGACTCTGTGGAAAAACACTGAGAAATATTTGTTTGGAGGAGGGGAGGTTACTATTGAGTCTGTGGCATGTCTCTGCCATTGTAGTCTGGGGTGCCTCATTTCTTATGCTTGATTTGCATCAGAGCATGCAAAAACTCATGATTAGGAGTAGTTTGGAAAGCAATCACCATTTCTGAAGCAAATAATCAAGGAAGAATAAAATCATAATTAGTCTAAAGTCATTATCCTAGTTAAGTCAAGCAATAAAACGCAACAGCAAAAGATGTATTGGTGAGAATCAGCAAACAGAAGTGCCACAGTGGGTCTTGCTAAATTCCCAGAGTCCAGGGAATATGGAAGATTGTGTACATGTAGCACTGGGCTTATGCCCTGGAAAGACTGAGAGTATGGTGAGATTTGTTTGCCTGACTGAGTATGATATTTTCCAATTACAGAAAGATGAGGTGCAGAAGGCCTATAAAACCTGTAAATATGGAATCCCTTCCCTAGATAACCATGATCCACATCAATACAGGGTTGAAAGACTTACTGCCTAAATTTGGTTAAGCACAGACTCTTAACAATAACTAGATGACCTCTAAGCTATGCTGACCTGTCAAAATATTTAAACCAAAAATAAATAAATAGCTATATATTACACAAAAAACATATTAGGATATTATTTATAACTAACTCTATTGCTCTACATGGACTGTAAGACTCTTTGAAAACTGTTTTCTATAACGAGCTATGCTGAAATGGCATATTTGTGAGATGGGGTACCTTTATAGATAGATCACTAGTTGAACTTACATAGATTATACTCAAGAACAGAATTATTAATTTCTGGTTTATCGAATCATAGTTCTTCAGAGACAAAAGTGACTTGAATTGCTTTTTCAGCTTCTCCCACTAGGTCCTATTGGGTCCAGCTGGTAATGGGATAGGTAATATTTCCTACTAAACTTTTAGAAAATACCACTTTACACAGACATTTAGCCACAGCTATGATATAAAACTCAAGCTTCAATATGTGTACTGGACAGAATAGTTTGACATGTAATTCAAGGTTATAGCACCTGTAAAATCCTAATTGTGTTCAGGCTTCTGAAGGGAAAGGGACACTAGATCCAGAAGCTGTGAGGCCAGTAGCTGATGCTTTTATTCATGTTTAACTTACTGGTGTACTTCAACTCAAGATCTTGATTGAAGCAAAATGTTTACAGTAGAAATAGAAGAAAGGCAGAGCTCTGAGCATTACCTAAAGGGAGCAGTTTGGCATTAGCAGAAGATTATACTGCCTTTGGAAGGACCTGGATTTATAATGGGGGCAGGGCCCAGGTATGTGAGTGAACTTCAGCAGCAGCCAATGGATTCAAAGGTTGGCGTCTCACCAGAAAACTCCAATGGCTGCTGCACTATACCTCTTTGCCCAATCCTGGAACATCAAGGTATGTTGCATCTTGATTATGTAGGTTTTTCTTTAAAGGCCACTGCCCATTGGGGCAGTGGTCCTTTATCCCCTTCTGCTGGGCCGGAGCTAGGTGATAGACCAGGGTTCTCATTCTCTGTAGGTAGCAATACAATCATCACTCTTAACAATGTGTCCAGCCTCCTTGGTAGATATTCTTACACGTGGGCATAACATATGGTGCATTTCCTATGGAAATTTCCACACTTTCAGGGACTCTGGACTGTCGAGTGGTGGTAAGTGTGTGGGCAGGCCAACTGCATTTGCATTGGAGGGTCTGAACATGCCAGGCTGGAGATCAGGAGCTGCATAAGGGTGACAGTGAGTAGCATGACCTGACAGATCCCTAGGGAAGGCTCAAGTGAAGGCCAGTGGCTAGGAGGACTCAGGATCCAGGGGATACAAATGTTTCCTAGTCCTGTAATGTCTGGTTGGGTGGAAAGAAGACATTGAACTTGCACTTTCTAGCCTGCCCAGGGCCTCCTGTTGTGTGGGAACATATCTGTAAGGGACAGGGTGCCTCATACCTGTGACAAAAGCCATGGTATATATGATTTCTTTCATTTCTTTGGACTTACCTCTTTTAACTCAATGCTCAGATATTAGTGCACTTGGTCTTTTGTGGTGTCTGTGTGTCTTTGTATGTGTGGCCTTGCTTGTAAAGAGTACCAGGAGACAAATAATCTCTTCCCCACTGGACTTACTTCTAACTCATTTTCCAAGATGTTAATATATGTGCTCATAATCTTTCAGTTATGATTAAAAAGTTCAAATTTGTCACCATTTGCAGGTCAGAATGGCCAGCACTCAGAATGGACTGGCCTCCAGGAAGAACTTTTAATTTGGTCCTCATAGGGGCAGTAGAGGAAATGATCTTCAAATCTGGAATAGGATACCCTAACCAAATGCCCTACATAGTGGTCTGAAGAGATTTAGTAGAGAATCCACCTCTTTTGAGTAAATTATTCTTGCCCTGACAGGTCAAGATTCTGGCAGCTATAAAGAGAAACTCATCCTCCAAGACCTCATTGGTTCCTAGGTTAGAGGTCCTCCAAGGAGGCAGCACAGAGGATGACATCTTCCCCCTCCTTCCTTTTACTCTCCATACTGGTGCAACCATCTCACCACCAGGTGCCCTGCCAGTTCAGTAAGCCCTGAAAGTCCCTGTCAATGGAGTGAGGAAGGGACCAGTTCAAGGGAACCATAGGGGAGATACCTCTAGTCCTGATACCACTGTTCTCCCCCTTAGAGTGGCAGAACCCTCTGACCAGGATGGAAATCAACCACATTATGACTGGCCCTTTGCCACTAGTGACCTTTAAAATTGGAGGGCCCAAAATGTGCCCTTCTCAGAAAATCCTAAAGAAAAAATTAACTCTTTGTGACAATTCTCTTTACCCGCCAACCCATATGGAATGACTGTACACAGCTTTTACAGGTGTTCTTCATAATAGAGGAGAGAGATTGGATATAAACTGTGGCTCAGAAGCTGGTTTGAAGCCCCGCAGGAGAGCCCACAGCTAATCAGGCTTTCATACATGTGGTTTTTCTCCTAATTAATCCAGTGTGGGATTATAATAGAGCTGAAGGTAAGACAAGCCTCCTGGACTATTGTCAGACTCTATTGGCAGGTCTATAAGCAGCCACAAGGTGGCCTGTAAATTTGATTAAGGTGTATGATGTGAGGCAGGGAAAAGATGAAAGCCCAGCAGCATTCCTTGAACAGCTCCAGGAACCCAATAGGAGATTTACACCCTATGATCCTGAAGCCCAAGAAAATGCTGCTGCAATGACTTTGGCTTTTATTAATCAGTCAGCTCCTGATATCAGAAAAAAAAAAAAAAACTACAGAGACTGGAGTGTCTAGGAGAAAAAAGTATTAGAGGTATATTAAAGTTGGCTGAGAAAATGTACAATGGGAGGGATAATGCAGAAGAATAAGAAATTAAAAGAGCAGTATAGGAATCAGCATCTTTCTTTTATTATTATTATTATTATTATTATTATTATGAACAAAGAAATCACACTTTCTATCCTTGTATATCCTTATTTAAGGTCCCTTCCCCCTACCAACACATCAGGTCATTCTTTCTTCTCCACAATTCTCCATCCCCTCCCTGGGCAGATGGCAGGCAGTCTCAAGGTCCCACTGTACCAATATTGCTTAGTTCAGTCTCCACTCCTGGCAGATCTAGTTTTTCCCCCCAACCTCAAGACTGAGTCAGGGGAGTGGGATCCAAGGAGTCAGTCTGTGGTACATTTACACAATGGAGTACTACTCAGTAGTAAGAAAAAATATCCTAAAATTTGCAGGCAAATGGATGGATTTGGAGAATATCCTCCTGAGCGAGGTATCACAAACCCAGAAATATAAACAGAGGATGTACTCACTCATTAGTGGACTCTAAACAAACAAACAAGAAAAAAAGCAAAGCATGCTCAAGCTGCAAACCACAACCACTGAACAGCTTGGGATCAGAATCAGCATCTTTCTAGGGTGCTGCTGGCAGCCACTGCAGAACCAGACGAGCACAAAAGAGAACTATGAAGATTGGCAGCTTAACAGAAGGATGAAGAACCAAGAGGTAATAAAGAAAGGCCCTGGTTGGGAAAGAATCAATGTGAATACTTCAGAGGAAGGATACTGGGCAAGAGAATGCCCCTAGAATGTGGCTAAGGGCAACACTAAAGTCCTTAGGCTAAGAGATAGTGATTAGGGGAGTGAGGGCTCATATCTCCTCCTCAATCCCATGGTAAGCCTAAGAGTGGAGGGGAAACCAGTTGATTTTATGATGGATACAGGAGCCCAGAACTCGGTATTGCTAAAGGCTAATGGACCCATGACAGGCAAAAAATTTGAGTTCAAGGGGGCCACTCAAGTCAAACCTTATTCATGTACTACCCAGATAATGATGGAATTAGGAACTGACCAAGTAACCCACTCTTTCCTGGTGATTCCAGAATGCCCATATACCTTGCTGGGCTGTGATCTGCTAACCAAAATGAAAGTGCAAACATATTTTTCTGATGAAGGAACTAAATTGCTTAATGAAAATGGGAACCCCATTCTTGTACTAGTGACTAGCAATTTAACCAAAGAATACAGGCTACATCATACAACTACTGAACCTGACCCACAGCTGGAGAAGCAACTACAGTACTTCCCATCAGTCTGGGCCGAAACAAGGGGAATGGGACTAGCAGCACATCACCCACCTATATATGTGGAAATTAAGCTGGGGCCAACCTAGTTAAGGTCCATTAGTATCCCATGATCCTAGAGGCCAAGAAGGGCATCACACCACACATCAGGAGGCTCCTGGAAACAGGTGTTCTCAGGCCTGTACAGTCAGTCTGGAACACACCCTTGCTATGTGTCAAGAAGCCTCACACTAATGATTATAGACCAGTCCAAGATTTGTGAGAGGTCAATAAAAGAGTAATGGACATACACCCCACAGTGCCTAACTTACTTAGCTCACTGCCTCCAGATTTACAATGGTATACTCTTCTGGACCTAAAATGCTTTGTTCAGCTTACCAGTGGACTCCAAGAGCCAATAATACTTTGCTTTTGAATGACAGGACCCAGAGATTGGAGTCAGGGGGCCAGCTGACATGGACTAGATTGCTACAGTGATTCAAAAATATCTCTACCAACTTTGACAAAGCCCTACATGAGAATCTGGGTGAGTACCAGACACAGAACCCAGAAATCAGTCTGTTACAGTATGTTGATGACCTGCTGATTGCAGTCTCAGATAGAGAAAGTTGTCTGGCAGGGACTGAGCAGCTATTGCAGACTTTGGGGAACATAGAGTACTGTGCCTTAGCCATGAAAATCCAAATTTGTAAGCAGCAAGTAACATACTTGGTATATATCCTGAAGGAAAGGAAGGGATGACTTTCAGATGCCAGGAAAGAGACAGTACTTAAGATCCCCACACCTACTACAGCCAGGCATGTGAGAGAGTTCCTGGGCTCAGTGGGGTTCTGTAGTCTGTGCATCCCAGGATTTGCAGACCTTTATATGAGGTCACCAAAAGAAGGGCGGTACTTCATCTGTACTATAGACTACCAGCTGGCCTTTGATGAACTCAAGCAGAGCCTACTTTTACCCCAGCATTGGGCCTACCAGATATGACTAAACATTTCACTTATATGTAGGTGAAAACAAAGGAATAGACAAAAGAGTCCCAACTCAAACACTTGACCCCTGGCAATGGCCTGTAGCCTCCCTATCAAAGAAACTGGATGCTATGGCAGCTGGATGGCCATCTTTCCTCCGCATAATAGCAGTCATGGCACAGCTTGTCAAGGACACTGACAAGTTGACCCTTGGACAGACTCTCACCATAACCACCTATCATGCACTTGAAGGAGTTCTTAAGACCCCTGATCAGTAGTTGAGCAATGCCAGAATGACTCTGTACCAAATGCTGTTGCTAAACCCTACCAGAATAATCTTCAGGATGCCCTCAGCTCTGAATCCAACTACTCTACTGCCTGATCCAGATTTGGAAGCACCACTATACAACTGCTCCAGGATCCTGGCCCAAACACACAGTATTAGACAAGATTTTAGGACATCCCATTGCCTGATGCAGAAGCTACCAGGTATACTGATGGCAGCAACTTCATGCACAATGGTCTAAGGTATGCAGGGGTTGCAGTCACTACTGTAGAGAAGATAGTATGGGCAGAGCCAATGCTACCTGGTGTGTCTGCCCAATTAGCAGAGTTGATAGCCCTAACTAAAGCATTAGATGTGGGGCAAGGGCAGAAAGTTAACATCTACACTGACAGCTGGTATTCTTTCACTATGGCACATGTACATGGGGCAATATATAAAGAGGACTGCTGAATACAGAAGGAAACAGTCTCAAGAATAAAAATGAGATCCTGGCCCTCCTTAAAGCCCTATGGCTATGCAAGAAACTGGCTATTATACACTGCCCAGGACACCAAAGAGGAGATAGACCAGTCCCATGGGCAACAGTACAGATGGCAGACAAGACTGCCTGGCAGGTCATATTCCAGACTAATGTAGCTTCTGCACATGTATTGGTAGACCCCGTAGCTACCAACTTACCAAAGCATCCAGGGTATACCAAGAAAGATATATTTGGATTGAGACCCTCCCCATGACCCAGTACAGGTTGTGGAGAACTGCAAATACTAAAATTACTTTACATGAACATTTAGGAGATAGACTGCTTGCCAAGAACCATCAATCCTCTGATATGGGGACATGGAGAATGAAGGACATGGTAAGACAATTATGAATAAAAATCAAGGATGTACAGCAAAAAAAATTGTAGGCATTGCCACCAACTGCAAAGCTTGCCAACTCACCAATGCTGTTGTCAACTATAAGAACCCTAGGTCTCAACTCAGGAGGAAAAGGCCTGGAGCTTATAGGGAAAAAGACTTCACTGAGATAAAACCTGCTAAGTGTGGTTACAAGTATTTGATAGCTTTTTAGACACTTTTTCAGGATGACAGATCCATTTCCCACCAAATACAAAATGGCACAGGTGATGGAAAAGAAATTGCTTAATGACTTCTTGGCCAGGTATAGATTTTCGTTTCTTTTTATTTTTTTATTTTATTTTGTATTTATCAAGAATTTAAAATGCTGAGAAGTTAACAATAACTATAAAGAAGATAAAAATCATAAGCATGACTTACCAAAGGTGATAACGCAAATAAGATTGCTACACATATATTTACTTTGTGTTCAGCTTTCCCTCTGAATTTTTTTTTCCATCCCTGTATATCCTTATTCAAGGTCCCTACCCCCTCCCACCACATAAGGTCATTTTTTCTTCTCCGCAACTCCCCATCCCCTCCCTGGGCAGGGAGCAGACAGTCCTATGGTCCCAGTGACCCAATAATGCTTGGATCAGTCTCCACTCTTGGCAAATCCAGTTTTGTCCCCCCTCCCTCAAGAGTGAGGCAGGTGTTTCTATAGTTGGAGTGGGATCCGAAGGGTCATTCCAGGATGTTTCTGATCCCAAGCTGTTCAGTGGTTGTGGTTTGCAGCTTGGGCATGCTTGGCTTTTTTTCTTGTTTGTTTGTTTAGAGACTACTAATGAGTGAGTACATCCCCTGCTTATCTTTCTGAGATTATGATACCTCGTTCAGGAGGATATTATCCAAATCCATCCATTTGCCTGCGAATTTGAGGATATCATTTTTTCTTACTGCTGAGTAGTATTCTATTGTGTAGATGTACCACAGTTTGTTAATCCATTCTTCAGTTGAGGGACATCTAGGTTGTTTCAAGGTTCTTGCTTTTACAAATAATGCTGCTATGAACATAGTTGAGCTAATACCTTTGGAGTGTGAATGTGCCTCTTTAGGGTATATACCCAGAAGTGGTATTGCTGGGTCCTTGGGGAGATTGATTCTTAATTTTCTGAGAAACCACAATATTGAATTCCAAAGTGGCTGGACAAGTTTACACTCCAACCAACAATGGAAGAGTGTTTCCCTTGCTCTGCATCCTCTCCAACATAGGTTGTCATCTGTGCCTTTTATCTTAGCCAGTCTAACAGGTGTTAGGTGGTATCTCAAAGTTGTTTTGATTTGCATTTCTCTGATGGCTAAAGATGAAGAGCACTTTTTCAAGTGCCTTTCAGCCATTCATAGTTCCTCTGCTGAGAATTCCCTTTTTAGATCTGTACCCCATTTTTTGATTAGGTTATTCAAGGCTTTGGGCTATAGATTCTTGAGCTCTTTATATATCTTAGAGATCAGTCCTCTATCACTTGTAGGGTTGGTGAAAATTTTTTCCCACTTGGTAGGCTGGCGTTTTGTCCTATTGACAGTGTCCTTGGCTTTGCAGAAGCTTCCTAGCTTCAGGATATCCCACTTATTGATTGTTGGTGTTAGTGTCTGTGCCACTGATGTTATATTTAGGAAGTGGTCGCCTGTGCCAATTTGTAGAAGTGTGTTTCCCACTTTCTTTTCTGTCAAGTTCAAAGTGGCTGGATTTAAGTTGAGGTCTTTGATCCACTTGGATTTGAGTTTTGTGCAGAGTGACAGGCATGGATCTATTTGCATTTTTCTACACACTTCCATGCAGCTATGCCAACACTATTTGTTACATATACTATCTTTTTTCCATTGAATGTTTTGGGCCTCTTTGTCAAAGATCAGGTGTTCATAGGTTTTTGGGTTAATGTCTGGATCCTCAATTCTATTCCATTGGTCCATAAGTCTGTTTTTATGCCAGTACCAGGCTATTTTTATTACTGTAGCTCTATAGTATAGCTTGAAGTCAGGGATGATGATACCTCCTGAGGTTCTTTTGTTGAGTAAAATTGTTTTGGCAATCCTGGCTTTCCTGTTATTCCAAATGAAATTGAGTATTGTTCTTTCAAGGTCTAAAAAATATTGTGTTGGGATTTTGATGGGCAGTGCATTGGATCTGTAGATTGCCTTTGGTAGAATTGCCATTTTTACTATGTTGATCCTACCAATCCAGGAACATGGGAGAACTTTTCATTTTCTGATGTCCTCTTCAATTTCTTTCTTCAGTGATTTAAAATTTTTGTCAAATAGGTCTGTTAGTTCTTTGGTTATAGTTACTCCAAGGTATTTAATACTATTTGCAGCTATTATGAAAGGTAATGTTTCCCTTATTTCTTTTTCAGCTCTTCTATCTTTAGTGTATAGAAGGGCTACTGATTTCTTTGAGTTAATCTTGTATCTTGCTACATTGCTGAAGGTGTTTATCAGCTGTAGCAGTTCCTCGGAAGAATTTTGTGGGTCACTTATGTACACAATCATATCATCTGCAAATAGAGATAGCTTCACTTCTTCTTTTCCAATTTGTATCCCCTTAATCTCTTTTCATTCCCTTATTACTTTAGCTAAATCTTCAAGAACTAAATTGAATAGATAAGGAGAGAGAGGACATCCTTGTCTAGTTCCTGACTTTAGTGGGATTGCTTTGAGTTTTTCTCCATTAAGTTTGATTCTGGCTGTTGGCTTCTTGTAAATCGCCTTTATTATATTTAGGTATTCTCCCTGTATTCCTGATCTCTCCAGGGCTTTAATCATAAAGGAGTGTTGGATTTTGTCAAAGGCTTTTTCCACATCTAAGGATATGATCATGTGGTTTTGTTCCTTTAGTTTTTTTATATGATGGATAACATTTACACTTTTTTGTATATTAAACCAGCCCTACCTTTCTGGGATGAAGCATACTTGGTCGTGGTGGAGGAACTCAGATATAGATTTTCTACTGTGATAGGTTAAGATAATGGACTAGCTTTTGTGTCTCAGGAGAGTCAGAATTTAGCCAACATATTGGGGAGTGATTGGAAGTTACATTGCACATATAAACCCCAGAGTTCAGGACAGGTAGTAAGGATGAACCATACTCTAAAAGAGAGCCTAACTAAATTTATCTTGGAGAATGGCACAGACTGGGTGACTCTCCTTCCCTTTCCATTTTCTAGAACTTGAAAGTCCCCTTACCAGAAGGGACTAACCCCATTTTAAATTATGTTTGATGTCACCTCACCCATCATCCCCAACCTCCAGGTAAACTTGCTAGCAGAACTAGATGACCAAGATCTTCTTAATGCTGTACAAGGAGTTCTATGGGCCCACAAGGAATTGTGTCCCAAACTAAGGGCTCTCTATGAATCTGGTAACTCTCATAGGTTTCAACCAGGGACTTGGTCTATGTTAAGAGATATTGCCTGGGGTCCTTGGAACCCAGATGAAAGAGGACCTTATATCATTCTGTTGACCACATCCACAGCCATCAAGATTGATGGTATAGCCATCTGGATCCACCATTTCCATATCAGGCCAGCAGACCCAGTCACACTCAAGGAAGATTTCCAGAAATAAGAATGGGAAGCTTCAAATGACCCAGACAACACCCTTAAACTCTGAGTGCAGCGAAAGCAGTAGTATGGCTCCTCCCAACACTAGAGACAGGAGAGTGTGATGATTAGGACTTTCAGGAACCAGTCACAGGGGGAATGTAAGGACTTGGATTTATTCTGGAGACAGAGTCCAGATCTGTGAATGAACTTCAGCAGCAGCCAATGGATTCAAAGGCTGGATTCTCGCCAGAAAACTCCAATGGTTGCTGCACCTTATCCCTTTGCCCAATCCTGGAATGTACATCTTGATTACATAAGGTTTTCTCTAAAGAACCCTGTCCATTAAGGCAACGGTCTCTTACCCTCTTCTGCTGTGCCAGAGCTAGGTGATAGACCAGGGTTCTTGTTCTCTGTAGGGAGCAATAAAATCTCCACTCTTTTTTATGTTTGGTTATTTTATGTGAATTGGTGTTTTGCCTGCATGTATAACTGTGTAAGAGTGTCAGATCTTAGAATTAGAGAAAATTGTTAGCTACCATGTGGATGCTGGGTATTGAACTCAGGTTCTCCAGTACAGTCAGTGCTTCTACATGCTGAGCCATCTCTCTAACAACATGTGCAGCTTCCCTGGTGGAAATTCTTACACGTGGTCCTAACACCTTCATGTAACACAGTTTGGTGGTGGCCAAATAAGTGTTTCCATTTAGATAGATCAATTTTAGGGTATTATGCTTTTAATTGATTGAATTGGGAAAATGGAAATTAATTTCCTTGTCCGGGATTGCTGAATTCCTAGATGAGAAGCAATAAGATACTGCTACCTACCAACTTCCCTGAGGGAAACAACTGTGCAGAACACCATATTACTATTTATTGATCAACTTGATGTGGCTAACAAGATTAATATTTTTTGATCTGTGCAAAAGTAGGTTTTTATATGTAAATAATGACAGAAGAAAGGCCTAAAACTCTGTGAATGGAATTGTGGAGAGCCCTGTTTTCACAAACACAAAAAATTTGGTTGTTAATCAGGGAATCTATTTTTACTTTGAAATTAAATGTCAAGCTTGATAATTGTTTTGAAATTGGTAGCTTACGAAAACTTATATTAGTAAAGGCATTACCTTGAGTGTAGCACTGGCAGAAATACCAACACCAAACCAGGTGGCTTGGTTCCTTTTTTCTATGCTAGTTGGCACATTTTAGCAAGCACCAAAAAAGAAAGTAGTTTTTTTTTTCTTTATTTTGTATTTATTAAAAAAAAAACACAGTAAAAAGAATTTAAAATGTGGAAGAGTTAACAATAGCTATATAGAGGATAAGAATGATAAGCATGGCTTATCAAGGGTAGACATACAAATAAGATTGCTACACCTATATTTTCTTTGTGTTCATCTTTCCCTCTGAATTTTTTTTTTTTTCCATCC
>PVIH01013256.1:0-59342 GCA_004025045.1 Sigmodon hispidus
CACACACACACACACACACACACACACACACACACACACACTAATCCAGATGGGCCAATTCATTACCTGGGTAGGAAACCATCCCAAAACAAACAAACAAACAAAACCCAAACCAAACAAACAAACATAAACTAAACTGTGTGTCTCTGAAACCTCAAGAATCATAATCATAATTCCACTGGCTGGTTTTGTGTGTCAACTTGACACAAACTAGAGTCATCAGAGAGGAAGGATATTGTGACCCAGGAGGCCCGCTTTCAGGCTGCAGCAGGGCTTTAGGAAATGCTGCAGAGTATCGAGACTGTGGAACCTTTTATCTGAGGGTCTTTTTAGAAACAGAACCCACTCACAGGCGTACTGGTGGACGCTTTTCTTTATTCTCTCATGTTGTTCTCTTTTCTCACATTGGCTTCTCTCCTGCTGTTACATTCATCTACTTCTTTCTCATTACTCCACCCTCTCATGTCTTTTTCTCAGTTTACATGCCCCAACCAATTCTTTCAGGCAGTATGAGATCTCTGACTATTTCAGAACACCTGCAGTCCTCATTTGGGGTCATAGAGTCAAATTATCTTCTGTAGTCTTGACTAGTCAGAATTTATTTTGAGGTCATGAGTAGGTGTAAGGAATTAATCATTTGCCAGGTAGCAATAATTGGGCTCTCTCTGTATTTACAACCTAGCCAGGCAGCTCAGCTGTGTGTCCTTGTGATAGCAAGGCACCTGGTGTAATGTAAAGCTCTTTAAATCTTGGTTTTACTTACTGATGAACAAGAAACCTGTGACTGCAATTCTCAGTGTAAAAATTAAAGAAATTTAAGTTAGATAGAGGGAGAGGGAACTCCCCTAAGTTAGAGTTAGGGCAAAGTTTTGTTTTTGTCTTTCCAGGAGAGTAAAAGCATCCAATTAAATATTCTGAAGACCACTGAATGAGACATCTGAAGAAGAAGGGACAATCATCAGATAAAATGTCCAAAGAAAAAGAGTAACTTGGATTAATGTTATAGTATACTTCCAATAGGATAAAATTTCAATCTTCTCAAAAGTTTGTTTCTGCTATTCTCTACAGACTTATAAAGCAAATGAACCTTTTCTAGTTCCAATTCAATTAAAAATTAAAGCTCGCTTTAAAGCAGGAGTGTGTCTCTTTCTATCTCTAAACCCAAACATGCTTGGTTAAGGAAAGTCCAAAATCTCTGTTTTATGTCAGAAGAGGCTCGTGCTATGAAACAGAAATTAAACCAAAATTAAGGAACTATTCTATTGCCACTAATCTCATAATCCTTTGGTTTTATTTTAATTCTTTAAAAAATTTAATGTATAAATATTGTCTCAAAATGTATAAGATTATTATATATTTACATTTTCTAATGTGATATTAATGGTTATATAGAGTACTAACTAATTCTAGAAATAAGCTTCATCTAGCTTCCTGTCTGAAACAGGTAACTAAGAACTAAGGTTCTGTCTCCAGATGTATTTAACAAATTGTGGTCTTTTAATCACTTGAAGAGCTGCTATATATAGATTTAAAATGTTTAAATTTTCTTCAGTGAATCAAGACCATTCTTAATAGCAACCTTTGAAGTCTCCATAAGGATGTTGGGGCCTCACAATGATGAATACATCTGGGTTGTGATAATGTCACTAAGCTGACAAACACCACCCAAAGATCAGCTTTGGACTACAAACTGCTCAGGACAACTCAAAGCTGTTAGCTAAGATGGTCCAACTTCATAAACTACTCCATCCAGGACTTCAGATAAGTCCTGCATTTCCCCATCACACAGAGACTGGACAACAGCTAGCTCTTTAGGGATTTGATGATTGTTTCAATTTTCACAGGATTTCCTAAGGATGGCATTGCCTTCAGAAAACAGAAAGTAAATTTAAGAACACAACAACCACATTACCAAGAGGTGAGATGAGTAGAGTTTTGGTTAGTTGGTGAGTTATAGATGTTTATTACTGTTTAGAGAGGTTGGTTGTACATGTTTTTTGATCATGATAGGGAGGAAATTAAGCAAAGGAAATTAGATTTAGGGACCTTGTTCTGAAAAAAAAAAGAAGGCTGTAGGAATGACAGGGGGAAAAGGGTAGATTATTGAATCTACTTTTAAACTAAAAAAAAAGCAACTACTAGTCTTAAATATTTTTAAATTGGTATAGATTTTTGTATATTGATATAAATTTAAAATTATTTTTGTTAGAACATTATATATACACATATATGTTTTTGTTTAAGGTATTTTTGCATATTGGCTCAAATTTAAGGTTACTATTGTTATACTGTATATATATTTCTACTCTTGTTTAATGAATTGTACCTATATAACTCATTTGCAATGTAATGTAAAGTTCTAGTTCTTGAAAGTTATTATTGCAAGCTATTTAGGATAATTAAGAAATGCAGGTTAGTATTTAGTCATTTAAAACAATTAAATTTGTGGCCATGTCAGGAATGTGTTCAAGATTAAACATACATTTTTAGATAAATGGTCTTCATATACTTCAGAGACCTACAGAATATGGCATTTAAGATATTTTAATAACATAAGGCTTTTCATGGCAGTGATACATGTCTGCTTCTGGCAACAATGGTTTACTTCAATAAAGGATAATGGTAAAAGAAGAACCTTCATATGGAAATTTTTTTCATTATGGCAAAGTTAACTACTGTAAAGTAACTGTTCTTGCCTCAACTGCTGACATTATGCTGTTCAAACTGGACAAGTAGGACACAGAAGAAAGTGACTACTGAACTGTGATAAGACAAAGTAAGACAGTCCTCCAAAAATTCCTGATTCACATAAAAAATTCTGTCAGCTATTTTAGGCCTGTAGGCCAAAGATAGATGCCCTTATGTTGCTAAGGAAACTTGAGTGGCCTTCAAGGCAGCCAAATGTCTCTGTTACTTCTATGATTCTACAAGTTGCTTACTCTTCACTTCCTGTTTACTCAGGTGTTTTTGTATCCTTCTCAGCTCTATGATAAAGTTGAAGACTAGATAGGTATTGTTACAGTTTTCCTTGTTACCAAATTTAGAAAAGAAACTCAAAAGAAGTGTAAAGTATATAAGGTTGAGAGACATAATATCTTAAGTAGTTTGTCTAAAAAAATGTTTTAAGGTTTAAAAAGATATTTCTAGGTTGATAATGCAAGTCAGGATAAAAAAAATGAATCAAGTATAAAACTTTATACTCACCAAAATAGAACATATAATAGAGTAGTTTCTTTGAAGTTGCCAAAAACAAATGGACTGGACATTGTGATTGTAATTCTGTCTTGATAATTGTTCTTACTATATATAGCTTTACTTAATTAAAGTTAAAACCTTTTCTTTTTATTTAAAATATATCTGGTAACTGTTCTTATTGCATCTCATTTTATCATACTGGAATGAAAATCTTTTCTTTTTATTTAGACAAAAAAGAGGGAAATGTTGTGGGCATTTGTTCGCACTGATGTTCTGAGACTGACAATAAAGTTTACTTTGAATCAGACGGCAGAATCAGTGATTTGTTGACCAGAATTAGTCATAGGGGTTTTGACTCATGGGCATAGCTTGGATTTTCTCTCCCATGCTTTCTGTAATATGTAGCTCTATGTACAACTTAAAAACAGTCTCTCTTCCTTGTTTCCATCAGGGGTATGTATTTTATTATTGTAATGAGTCATAGAACATCTTCAGACACTCTAGTGCAATGGCCCTCAACATGTAGGTTGCACCCCCTTTGGAAGGTCAAATGACCCTTTCACAGGGGTTGTCTAAGACCACTGAAAAGCACAGACATATAAACTACAGTATGAATACAGATATCCAGAAGTAGCATCCAGTATCCTCTGACATCATAGGGGACAGTGGTCTTTCAATGGCTTTTTACCATGTATAGAGTAAAGCAATTTATTCTTTAAGTTTCAGCTGTCTGGATGCTGGTTTCCACTAGATCACTCAGAGCTTACCTATGACAGAACCATCTATGTATGAAGGATGACAAATGAAGAAAGTGGGTGTGGCTTACCAACAAGACATTTTTACATAGTGCTGGAACTAGAAGTTACTCTTTGGGATTTCAGGAATAATCAGGTGCCTGGTAAAGAATTCTGTCAAGATTTCTGCAACTATTCCCTCCTAGGTTTTATATATTATTCAAACTGCTCACTTATATAATTCTGAAGATGTATGCTTTTTTTCCTATGAGCCCATCAGAAAAATTTGTAGGGGAGAAAGGAGAGAGAGAGAAAGAAACACTGAATATGAATATGAGACAGAAAAGAGATTTCTATTGAATAGAAACTTTTTTCCTCAGCAGACATCTCAAATCCACCTTAGTGCAGAGAGAACCTTTGCCCCAGTAACCATGGAAATAAACCAAATAGAACAATACAATGATGGCCAACACTACATCACAGCAATGACAGTAGTATTCCATGATAGGAAAAAAAAAGAAAGATCCCAGACCCCAATCTGGTATTCTAGTCACTGCTTTCTCTTGCCTGTCACTCCTAGTGGCTTTAGAAAGTCCTTGTGAAAATAGGGCTTCATGGTGCAACTTTCATGACATCTTCACTCACATAGCAATGATGCATCTGTTTGGGGGAGGGTCACTGGAGTTCCTGTCAGTAACCCATCATCCATACTCCCGTAAGCTCAATAAGATTATTGGTTCAGCATGTTGAACTTGATCTGTTATTGATGCCCAATTAACATGACTACATAGATATTTATTCACATTTCTTCAGGAAAAATCAAAGGCAGATTATCTGTCTATCTATCTATCTATCTATCTATCTATCTATCTATCTATCTATCAAGCAGAGGAAAGGATTTATTTTATTTTATACAGTGGTTCTGGTGGCACATGTCAGAGATCCTGAAGATCAGACATTTACATAACAATTCGTAAACATAGCAAAATTACAATTAGGAACAAAATACTTTCATGGTTGGTGTCACCACAGCAGGAGGAACTGTATTAGAGTCACCACTTAGGAAGATTGAGGACCACTGATCTTACAACTTACAGTCCAGGGGTATGGTCCTATGTTGTCTCGACCTCCCCACCCCTGACTGCTTTCTTATTCCATGAAGAACCACAGGCCTAGGGGCGGTACTGCCCTTCTGTATCCTGGACCCTCCCACATCAATCATTAATCAAGACTTGCCTACAGTCAAATATGATGGAAACATCTTCTCAATCAAGGTTCCTCTTCCCAAGTAAGTCTAGTTGATAAAAAGCTAGTCAAAGGCAAATTTTTAAATGGCCTTTTTGCCTTCCTTAGTAGGTAAAGTTCCTGTGAGTGTTTAGTTTCCATCCTCATTATTTTTAGCAGTAGCTTTGATTAGGGTCCTGTGGAGGTCAATTGGGGAAAGTGGTTTCTCTGGCCTGCCAGAGGCCTAACTTTCCAAGGTATCTCTAAACAAAAGAGTGGGCAGGCCAGTGGACAGGTTAGTCACCTGGTTAAATCAAGAAAGCAGAACCACCCCTAGGAAAGCAGATCCACCAGAAGCCATAGACTACAGGAGGAACTTTTATCTCTTTAATGAGGAAATTTAAGTTTTCTTCCCAGAATTCTGCCTCCACCCTCCCAGAGGGGGGTGCATCCCAGGAAAGTCCTGGGGCTTCTGTTGTGTCTGCCTATCCTTCTGATCCTAACTCTTCTCAAGAGGCAGAATTTTGCTTTTTCCTGCTCTTCTGTCTTTCTAGTGGGTGCTATCAAGAACCCAAGTAAACTTTACCTAGTGCTTTGGGCCTCTTACCTCTTTTCCTGAAGCTTCTTCCCCCATGGAGCTACTATCTGTCACATGCTGATCTCCATGTGGAGAGAGTAAACTTAGCTCAAGAAACCCCATTTTGTATTCTAGTAGCCATAGAGATAAAATAGAGTTCAGTTTCACATTCCTGTCAAGGGCTTGCCCAGTTCCAAGAAAAAAAGTGAGCTAAGCACTAAGGACACCTAGATGATCCAAACCCTCAGGCAGTTAAAAACTCGCCAGCCACACCACCCAAGTGGGGTCCAGGAATGTTAAACGGTAAAAAGACCCTAAGCATGAGTTTATCCACAGCACACCTGCACCCTTGACCCCAAGTAATCCTGTCTTGTGGTTTTTGCCTATAAAAAGCTTGTGTAACTTGGGGTGCTCAGCTCTTTCGTCCACCACACCTGTGTGAGTACAGGTGTTGGGAACAAGCTTCCTGCCTGGCTTGTATCAGGCTGACAATAAACCTTGCTGTTGCATTTCGGACATCTACGTCTCCAGTGGTCTTTCTGGGTGACTGAGATTCAGGCATTACAAATGCTCATTCAAATAGCATGGCCCTCTCCTCCTACTTCGGCTCCTGTAACTGGCCTCTCTGGAAAGAATGAATATATTCCAAAGAGATGCCTTATGCTTCCCTTATTGGCTATCAGACTATTGTAAAAATGAAGTTGAAAAAATGACAGTTTTCTCCAGGAATCTCCTGCTCTGAGAGGAAATGCTGAAACCCTAAAAGCAGCCATGGAGAAAGACTTATGGCCAGTCAAAGCTCTCACAGGACAGGCCTGGAGCTGAAGGAGTGGTAGGCATGGACCACACCTTGACATATATGTATCTCTATTTTTTTCCTATTAACTTTTCCCCTCTAACCAAGACTCTGAAGGACTCTAGAGGAGCCACTGAATCTCTTTGTCCCTGTGGCCATATTGAATGATTCTCTTTTTCTGTTTTACTTTTACTTTGGCTCCTTAAATGGACTTATAGAGCATAAATAGCAAAACTTGGCTCATTGAGGCACAGGCTGTGACCTTTAAGTCCAATAACACTTGTGAGAAATGTGAGGTTTTCATTTTGTTTTTCCTATTAAAGATGGCTAGGCTATCAAAAGCTCCTATTCTCTATCCATCTCTCCCATCTTGAGAAATTCATGTGTATTTGTCTATTTGCCCAAGCCCTGGATGCCAGGCATTCCTGAGACTTGACTCTATCCCACCCTTCCCCTCTGCTCCAATTCTGAGTTATCCAATTGTGTCAGTTTATTAGGTCAAACTCCCAGCAAGGGTGACACAGTGTCACCACCCTGTGATGGCATAAACACTAAGTGAACCTGTCCCCACCTCTGGGTGCTTGATTGCTTGCTTTGGGTTAAGAACTTTTTCAAATGTAATTGCCTTGCCAGGTTACTTTCACTTTGTTCCTATGTCTCTTTGCCCAATACTAGAAATTTAGGAATATTCTGTTCTAACACCCCCACCCCTGAACCTTTAATAAACTCTCTAAACTCTGTGTCATCTGGAAGTTTCATTCTTCCAGTCCACAAAACAAGAACTCAAAAGCCACTGGCTAAGGGCAGCTTTTGGTGGCCATCAAATTTCCAGGACACTAGTTTCCAAGAAAGACTCCTTTGTCCTAAAAGATGCCCCAGCATTCCCATTTCATTCCTTTGTCCCTTTTACCCAGCTTATGCACGCTCAGCCCTTTCCCTTCGCCTGTGAAGCCATGGGTATCCACACACTTTGTCTGCTCTGCATGTCACAGTCTCTGTGAAGCTTTCCCAAATCCTCTGGTAGCTTTGGAGCTTGGGATTTAGATCATGACACTTTAATCATCTTGACATTATTTGTTTTCCCCTCTGATCTGCCAGCTGCTTGAGGAGAGGCCTGTTCTGAATCATCTTGTTTACTACTGTACGCCCTGCAATATTCCAGAGGGCAGATGATAAACGTCTCTTGAATGAGTGAGCATGTTATCAGGGAACACTGAGTCCCCTCTGCAGGTTCTTACTCTCAGATTTAAAAACAGACTCAGAAGGAACCTAGAAGGCAGCTTTACTAGAATGTGAGAGATAAACAACTGTGTAGACAAATTAGGGCCCTTGGATGCTCCTGGAAGAAGAGACCTAGAGAGAGGAGGGTAGAAAGATTTTGTGGAGTTGGAGTCAAGAGAAGCAGGCAGGACCAGTGAGGAAATGTAGGAGAGCGTGCTGGGGTGAAGAGCATCAGAGAAAAAAATACCCAGAATGGCCATGCAAGCATCTTAGGACTGTGACTAGTGTCTGAAACAGGAGCCAGAAAGAGGGAAATGAAGACGCTGGCTTCAGTGTTGGACCTCAGTGGGCAGGTTGAGCAGAGAGAGCCTGTACTCATGAAGGACAGGCTTCTGGGCTGCAGACCTCATTACTGGGGTAATTTCTCCGTTTGTCTTAGCCTGTCTTTGGGTGTGTTGTGTTTCTTTGAGATTCTGCAACACATGGTCTCTTCTTTTCTGGTCCAGTCTACTTGGTGTTCTGCTTGCTTCTTGCACCTTGATAGGCATCTCCTTCTTCAGGTTAGGGAAAGTTTCTTCTATGATTTTGTGGAAAATATTTTCTCCTCCCTCTTCTCCATTCTATTATTCTGAGATTTAGTCTATTCATGGTGTCCCAGATTTCCTGGATATTTCCTTGACTGAGGCATCCATTTCTTCTACCTTGTCTTCAGGGCCTGTACTCTGTTGGTGAAGCTTACCTATCAGGTTTGTTTGACTTCCTAAGTTCTACCTCAGTCTGAGTTTCCCTTAGTGAGTTTACTGCTACTTTCAAGGTTTGAACTGCTTTTTGTTTGTTTGTTTGTTTCATTTGACTGTGTTCTCATAGATTTTATTAAGGGATTTATTTATGTCCTTTTAAAGATGATGGTACATTTTTATAGTTGCTATTTTGAAGTCATTGTGCCTCAGCTATATCACATTTCTGGGAACTTACTGCAGTAGGGTTGCTGGGTACTGGTGGAGACATATTGTCTTGGGTATTAATGATTCTGGCTTTGGGGGTTGATGTTTAGGCATCTAGGGTTGGGATGATTGAGGTGATTTGGGGTGCTGCCATCTGGTCTTATCTTTATTGAGTGGGGTTTGGTCCTTTGGTCTCTGTTGTCCGCTCTAGACTTTAGAAAAGTATTGTGGCTGCAGGTTGCCTGGTAGGGATTACTCCTGAGTCCCTGCCAGGTATGGCCACTGGGAGTCCCAAGTAGACTATGTTTCTCAGTATCCTTGCCTGACACAAAAGACTGGAAATGGGCTATAAGGAAGACTGGGTGGGTCCACTTCAAGGTTTGGTGGAGTCCCCAGGAACACTGGTATAGAGGGAACACAGGTCCCTGCAAGCAGTCTCCTATAGGGCTCTGGATGCCACTAGGGAATTTGCAGTAGAGTAGAGGAAAGAGAATGGAGATCTTAATGAGTTTATAGACTGGTTTGGCCACTGAGTTTCCAGACAGACAGTGTTTTTCACTATTGCCAGCTAACACAGAGGAGCCAGAATGGGTAAAGGGGATACTGAGTGAGTCCCCAGGCAGGAGGAAAGCTGAGTCTGTCTGGAGGCTTGGTGATATCCCTAAGGAAAAGAGGCCAAAAGGAAGAACAGGCTCAGTAAGCCATCTCCTACAGAGCTGGGATGAGACTAAGGGATTTGCAGAGGACAGGAAGGAGAATGTGGATGGCCTTTGTGATTCCCGGGCTGGCATGGCCAGCCACTTTACAGATAAAGGATGCCACCAGGTATTGGCAACTAATCAGGGGAATGGGAATGGGCTAAATAGGTGCTCAGGGGGTCCACAGGAAGGAGGGAAACTGGGTCAGCCATTTGGTTGGGCAGAGTCCTCAGGGAGTGGAGTACTGGAACAGGCAGATTTTTGAGGGATGTTTTCCTGTTCAGATAATTAGGCCCCTTTCTGTTAGCTCATGGGAGGGATGATGTTGTGTCTTTGTACAGTCTTTTGGACAGCTTAGAAAGCCCTGTCTCTCCACTCGGGCCGGAGGTACAGCCCTGATTCATTCTTGAGACCAAGCTAAACTGTGTATTACAAAGAATTTGTGAAAACTAAATCTATGGACTAGTTATGCTTACTACAAGGAAAGAGCCGTCACTTAATGGGCTTCCATAAGCCTTCTACCTCCACCTTCGTCTTGTTCATATGCCATTTTAAATCCTCGGGACAGGCAGCTCTGCTATCCCCTCCCCATATGGATTTCATGTTCTAAGAAGGTCACATGTGAAAGTGCCCCCATCCTTTACATTGGTGTGTTACAGAGACATGGAAATCAGGACCCAAACGTGCCTGTAAAGATGTCCCTCCTCCCCCATGACTCTAAGCTTGGTAATGGCTTTCTAGCTGCCTAACAAGTCCTTAGCATGTGAGTGGGTATTAAGGCACACACTGAGTTCTGTCAGGGTCATGGAGTCATTTCACCCTGCTTCTTGCTCACAGAAAACACCAGGGTCAAATCACACTTTGGGACAAGAAAACAATACAGGCAGAAAGGCATAGAAGACAGTAGACAGTTAAAAGAAGGATTGACATCTACAACCTAGGCCTTGGCTTTGGGGAAGGGCTATTGCAATTTTTTTTTCCTTCAGAAAGACTTCCTTATGTTTTATTGACTTTTCCACTAATCTTATTATTCTTTTTGAACTTATGCCTGCACAGCAGTATAATTTCTAGATAATTCTTTATGAAAGTTAATTACTGCATAAAAATTGTTTGGGCTAGCAGTCATTCATATCTTAACAAGGATTAATCAATTTACCTCTTTTTTTCTTCTTCTTGTACAATGTTGCAATATAATCTCAGCACTCAGGAGGTAGGGGCAAGAAGATAAAGAGTTCAAGGCCTACCTCAGCATCACTGGAGGTACATGAGAGTGTCATTAAAAAAAAAAAGACATTAAAAAACAGCAGGAAGGGATTTATTTAATGCATGCATCTCTGGGGAGCACTAGCTGCCAGAGCTAGGAGGAAATGGTCCTCTCCTCCCTCTTTGCTCTCTCGACCCCACTTTGACATCACACAAATCAGTTGGTTCCATTTATCCCATGTTTGGAGTGTCTAAAATTGTACTGACTCCCTGAAACCATCAACAGCATTCACATCGAAATGAACTGGGAACAAGTTTGCATTCTAGAGGATCAATTTCTAAGCAGCACTTTCAAATCCAACTTCTTTGCAAGCTGAAGTCAGCCTCTCCTTCAGCCCCCCATCCCCCCCCCCCGTTCATGCTTACTAATATTAAATATGTGAGAAGTTGTTCATGGAAGCCAAGGGAGCATCCTTGGAAACAATAGTGATGTGTTGATAAGAGACTCAGTACAGCCTGGACACAGCTATTTAGAAGAGTATCTTCCATAAACATTTGAGCAATGACTTAGCCCAGCCAAAGTCTGAGTGGGTGAACCTAACCCAATATGTCTACAGAAACGAGGACAAGAAGCCTCCCTCCGAAGGATGCTCCCCTTTGCTGGGCTAAACTGAAAACATTACAGAATCTAATTGAAGGCAAAGTCCAAGAAAGAACAGATGTAATTTCTAGTTGAGGACTTGTGAAGCATAGAACAATCCCATGTAGATTTTCCCCAAGCAAAGTGCTTAAGAAAACAAGAGCAATTCAGAGTCCATAAAAGAGAATGTTAAGAAACAAGTACAAGGGGATTTTTAAATAAAAACTGTAGATTTCTGAATGCCAAGTCTGTAAGACAATATTTAGCAAGAGTTGTTCCCTGAAGCACTGATAGGATGGAGTGACACAGAGGAAGATAACTGCTTCCCCAAGTCAGAATTTCAGAATAGAGGGAGCTGGGCTGATTGATGGCTTAGCAGTGGAGAGCTGCTGTCTGCTCCTCCAAGAGGCCCAAGCTCAGTTCCAAGCACCCAGACCAGACAGCTCAAACAGCCTGCAGCACCCTGTCTAGCTTCCATGGACGCCTGTACACATACACGTAGCATATACTCACATAGGTATATACATAAATAAAAACAAATTTTTTAAAAGAGTTATAAAAATATGTAGTAAAGAGACTAGCTTATTTGAATTGGATGGTTTATTGTTTATTGTTATAAACTATGTACTTACAAACACTGGCCTATTTATTCGAAATATAAAGAAAGTCCTTGAAAATATATAGCTTGGTCATTTACTATTTCTTAGGAGACTATGGAATCTTTTTTCTTTAGATTTTGAGCTCACTCATATAAAGCAGCCTGTATTGAACAATTAGGTTGGTTTTAGAGGGGTACTTAATGTTCTAGAGACGTTTTAGTTGTGAGTCTAGCCTTAAATGGATACAATCTCTCCAATCCAATCTGAATACTCTAGTCAAAGCAGAGGGAAGTTAAAAAAGCTGCTTTGTGGGATGCATGATATTGGCATTTCTAGTATCTCATCTTCCTCATCCAGCTTTTCACCAAAACAGCTTCCTTTCAGCTTCAAGAAATGTGCTGGCTAGATTTATGACACCTTGATACAAACTACCATCATCTAAGAGGAGAGAGCCTCAATTGAGAAAATACCTCCCTCTATAAGATCAGGCTGTGGGCAGGCCTGTAGAGCATTTACTTAATTAGTGATTGATGGGGAAGGGCCCAACCCATTGTGAGTGGTGCCATCTTTTGCTTGGTCCTGGGTTCTATAAGAAAGCAGACTGAACAAGCCATGTGGAGCAAGGCAGTAAGCAGTACCCCTCCATGGCCTCTGCTTCAGCTCCTGCCTCCAGGTTCTTTCTTTGCTTGAGTTCCTGTCTAGACTTTCTTTGATGATGGACAGTGACATGGAAGTGTAAGTCAAATAACTTGTTTTTTGGTCATGGTGTTTAATTGCAGCAATAGAAACCCTAACTAAGACAAGGGGCAGAAAACCTATTCTTTGGTCACAAATAGACTAAATTTTCTAGTTCTTGGTCTTAATTAGCAAGGAAACAGAATTCTCATTGTCTTCAGTGTATGAATCTAGTGGTCCTATCCGATTCCCAGACAGATAAAGTCATTGGAACTTCACCCCAACCACGTATTCACTGTTAATCTTTTGTTGATCCCACCTTTACCTCTTGGACAGCATTGTTACCTAGAAGACTTTCCATATATGATTAGACCATTGCCTGCAACTTAACTACAAGTTACAAACATACTTTCAGTAATAAGCATGTCCCCTGATGAATTACCCAGGCCTTCCCAGGCTTCACTTCCATCCTGGTAATCTTGGCAGCCATGATTACTGGAGCAGGGTAGAGTACTTAACACTGAGGGGCAAATATCTAGAGCTGACTTTAAGACAGACACACAGGAGGTGTCGTGTTTTTGGATGGCAATCCTTATGTAACTTCTTCCTTGGAGATAATTTTGTTTACCCTTGTATTTACAATTCCTGGGTGATTATTTCCCTGGGGTAGGATGGACAAAAGCCAGCACTTTAAATATTGGTGCCATATAAGTGATTTGAGATGCACTCTCTACTAACTAAGGACTGACTGGAATGTCTAAGTGGTCACAACAGTTTATAATCCTTTTCCCATTAGTATCATCTATGGTGGTCTGGCCTCATGGAAATGGTCACAAGACATGCAGCATTATCCATCCTGTAAATCAGTTATAACCAGCTGTGGGGATGGCAGCTGAATGTGCTGTCTTTGCTAATTGCCCTTCCCCCTTGCCTCACTTAAACAATGTCAAACCCGAATGAGGATTATGAGAGGAAATTCAGATAGTTGTCTCAGTCTTAGATGATGACAGTTGAACTCCACCCCTATACCTCTATTTTTCAGGAGTTACTCAAGGGAAGAACCTTCTGATGGGAAACTAAGCAGTTAAAATTTTATCCACTTAAGAATCCCTACTTAACTGGGCTTCAACAACTCAGTTGTTTGTGTATATGTGTGTGGTGCTAGCGTGTAAACATCGCTGTAGCTTGCCCCCTGGGTGTGACTGTGCATCTCTGGCTTAGTCGTGTTGCAATGACGCCTCCTCTGCCTGCAGAGCAAGTTCACAGGGAGTGTCTACATGGTCACACCCTTCCTTTAAAAAGAGACACATATGGCAGGGATCTCTTTTTCTCTGCCCTCCCCTCCTCCTCCTCCTTCTTTTTTTCTCCCTCCCCCCTCCTCTCTCTCTCTCTCTCTCTCTCTCTCTCTCTCTCTCTCTCTCTCTCTCTCTCTCTCTCTCTCTCTTTCTCCCCTTTTCCCTTCTCCTACCCTTTCCTGGATATCCAAAATTCCCAATAAACTCTAAATGGCATTCTGGCAGCGTGTTTTGTCTTTCCATGTGCAAAACACTAACATGTGGTACATGAACGTGTGCAAGTGTCCTCTGGTGAGCTTACTATTCGTGTGTGTGTGTGTGTGTGTGTGTGTGTGTGTGTGTGTGTGTGTGTGTGTGTGTGTAGGACTAGAGGCTGATACCGGGATGTAATTTTTTGAGACAGGGTCTCTCAGTGAACAGGTCACCATTTTAACTCAGCTGGCTGAATGTCACCCTTTTTCCCAATCTGTCTCCTCCCTCCAGTGTTGAAGTCTCAGGCATGTGCCCATAAGCTTAGGTTTTACCTGGGTTCTGGGGATCCAAACTTGGGTCCTCATTCACAGATAGCTCTTTACCCACTGAGCCATCTCTCAAGCCCCATAATTCAGTTTTGATAAATGTCCTTAAGCTCCTTTGCCCATTATCCCCAAACCCTTGACTGTTCACATTATTGTCTCTTTATTTCAAAGAGAATAGAAAGAATCGAATGAACGATATGTAAGACTAATCAACACACTTTAAAAATACCCCATTTCCATGCTGGTGTCAGCAGGAAATAGTCTTACCATTTTAAGTATGAACAGCCACTTGAGAGTTCCAGAGGTTAAGAGAAAGGAACAGGAAGATAGACTCAAAAGGAAGCCTATGTGTGCATGTCCCCATCCTCATCCACCCCCATAGGGAATGAATGGGAAGGACCATGATGAGAACCAAAAACACATGGATCCAGCTTTAGGCACCTGAACAGGCAAATGTGACTTACTGTTGATAATCATGGCTAACATGCAAAGTCCAGGGAACAGCCACACTCTCTGCTGATGCAATGTTTCCTTTTGGCCTTTGTCATTTGGGAAGTGATGGCAATGCTGTTTGTGATGGATGATGCTAAAGTGGTACTCCTGTCTCCCCTGTTGCCACTGGCAACAGAATGCATGAGGTCCTAGCAGGCCTATCCAGTCTATGGCTTGAGGACTACATGAAGATAGCTATGAATGTAGTCAAATACAAAATCGTAGACTAACTAAAGCATGAGGTTATTTTAAGAACTCAATCATCTGATTTTAAGAATAAACTTTGTTATATAGTGTTGTGAAGTCAAAGGTGAGACATGGCTATTTCAGGACTTATGTTGGTATTCTTAAGTTGGTACTGTGATGTGAATAACTGATCACTTTCACTGCAACCAAATTGTAACAGAGAGACTAGGGTAGTGTACACAGAACTCCAAACAAAAGAAACAAAATCACAAACAAGGGCTAGACTTGGAGCAAGGAGCTGAAAGTTCAACACTATAATAACATGCATGGACTGGACACCTTTGCCAGCCTTAATAATTCCTCTTGAATTGTACATAATTTTTTAAAAGTAGATACTACACCATTGACTATAGTTAAAACAATAATACATAGTTCATTCTACCTGCTATTTCCCGCCCCACTCCTTTTGACACTGGGCCACTTACACTTTCTAATAAATAGCTGTGATGAGAGGCAGGCAAGGTGGGATAAAGGCAAAACACTCCGCCACTCAAAACGTCAAATAAGCTGGTTGCTGTTGGTGACTTCCTGTTAGAACTTCATTTCCAATTAATGAGTAACCAGATGTCACACATCAGCTTGAAATTAAAATACATTTCTAGTATTCATGTACACTCCGAACAGCAGTCAATCAGAAACTCCTTCCAAGAGCAAGACACGAACCATTTTGCTTTCTGATAGTTCCTCCTTTTCTAAATGTGACTGAAATGCCTCCCTTGGTTTGTAAAGTACATAGAACATGTCTGTCTAGAAGGGCTGTGTCAATGAGGTGGCCAGTGGCAAACTACATCAGCTGCTCAAGATACTTGTGGGCACACCACAACTACCACCGTCTCTATTCAGTCTCCCATTATCGTTTCTCCCTTTCACACCCTGGCACTTACCAAGTGATTTCTGCTTTTATTACCTCCCAACAAAGCTCTCCAAATCAGTCCTTCCCAGTGTGGCTCCATGCTGCCCAAACTCCACAGCAGTAACAAGCTTATAGACCTTCCCTGTCTCCATGAGGTAGTGAGAGACTCATTGCTCTTCTAGACAGTCCAGCCCCCTGGGGGAGCCCAACAGAAGAAATAGAAAAGCATAATTTCCCACGAGTCAGAAGAAAACAGTAAGCTGGGCTCATAGAAATAACTAAAACTTCCTAGTTTTAAAAAATGTTTATTTTTGTCAGAGTTACACATACTATAGAATACATATGGAAGCCAGAAGATAACCTGTAGGAATCTGTTCTCTCTTTCCGCCATGTGGACCCCAAGGACACAATTCAGGTCCCAGGCTTTATGGCAAATGCCATTTCCCCCTGAACCACTGAACCAGCCCCATTTTCTACTTTTTCTTTTTTTTTTTTTTTTTTGTTGTGACACTAGTCTTTAATGGCTGAGCCATCTCTCCAGCCCCAACATCCTAATTTTTACAAACAAATATTTTTGGCTAAGGTCCTGATGTCCTAGTTTTGTTGCAGAAAGCAGCTCCAGCTGAATGTCATTGCTACTTGGAAACATTTGTTTATTTTCTCTCCCCAATTAATTTAGATGCTTATCTCCTATACACTGAGTGAAACTTACAAATCAAATTAAGAGAGTGAAAGTGGATTGTCATGTTTAACCCTCTTTGAGCAGCGTGGACAAGGAACTTATCGGCAAGGTGAGCCTGCTAAACATTTGAGTTTACTTCTGGAGCACTGGATACTAAGAAAGCATCCTTTGACCTTTCTGTCCTTTGAACCACAAATAGAGGAAGACAATTAATCTTGTCAAATACATAAGTAGCACAAAGCAAAATGCACGTAGTGTCCAACTAAGCTTAATACACAGTGACATGCTTGTCTCTACACTTCAGTGGCATCTGATCCAATGCCTCTTAATCCTAGGCCATGGTGCCCTTTAAGGACACAATATATAGACAAATTTGATTTTTGGAACAGACCAAACAGTTCTGGGAGGAAGGCTACAAGAGTCTAATTTGAGACCAATGAAAGTGCTAACTGTTTTACAATGCAAGGGATAGACCCCAATATACAACTACCTGGACCAGAAGTCAACAGTGCTGCAAATGCCTAGCCCTGATCCATGCCTTCCCTTCCTGCTCTCTCCTTTCCTTTAGTTCAATTTCATTTGTCCTTCACTACTTCTTTCCTTTAACTTTGATAACTTATAGGTTTTTACCTTTAAAGCAATAAGTTAAGTATAGGCTGCATTTATATACTCATAGATTTCACAAAAGACACAGTTCTGTTGAGTAACCCTCAAAAGACCAAGTTAGTATTGTGTGCAAGTTGGCTCAGTACTGGAAGTTGTCTAGACATCTGATCATGAGGTCATTCTAGGAAATACTCCCTCTAGGCATTTTCTAGGACTCCAGGATTTGAAGAGGTAAACAAGGAGTGGAGACAACTGAGGCCTGTTGAAGTGGCTTGCAAAACTCCACTAGAGGGCAGAAGCCACCAGATCTGGAAGTCAGAGTGTGCCCTCTGGTGGCCTTATGTCCCTAGACAATGGATGGACTTGAGGGCCACTGAGTAAGTGCACTGTGTACCTGTTAGGGTCGGCTTGCATTAGCAATACTTGCCTACAGATTCAGCTTTGCTTTCACTCTAAGTTCTTTCCTGTGGAACAGCACATTAGATAGATATGCACTGAAACACTCCAGAGCATTAAACCAACTAGAGGCATTGAGAGGACACACACAGTTAGGGACAAATGACACACTATATAGGGACCAGAAGAGTTTCATCACTCAGCTTGATTCCCTCTTTCAAAGTTGCTTATTTTTAAAGCCACCAGGACATAAAGTGATTATTTTAACAGCTAATGAATATTTCTGAGAAAAAGCTTTCTGAATAGCAGTTATCAATAGACTTCTGTAAACAAACACTGAGAGCACAATTTTAATAGTTCATTGCCCTAAAACATTTCCTTTAAGTTTCTTGTGGGCTAGCTTAAAAAGAAAAGCGCCAGGAAGTTCAAAAGACCAAATAAATCATAGGAAGGTTTACCTTCATTCCGTCCTATTAAGAACTCTGTTTTCTCACTAAACAAACACCAAGGAACTGCCTATCACAGATGCCTCCTCTGTATGCTGAAGCCAAATAGGTAACATTTTGGTGAGTCATTTGAGGTCAGGATATGCAATTCCTGGGAGATAAACACTACCAGTTGCAGAGTCTTTTCACTAAATATCAAAACAGCCTCTCTTAAACAAAGAATAAAACAGAAATGGAGATAAAGACCATTAAATGTAGAAATGAACAGGGAGACAGAGAGATGCACCCCAAATTAGGAGTAAAGAGGTCTGTCTGTTGCTTCTGCATATTAATACATAAAATTAGTATTACTAAGTAAAAGATCAACATGATGTGTATGTACTTATATATATGTGTGTGTGTATAAACATAAATACATATATGTTCATTATAGATAAACTAGATCAAAATAAAAACAAGTTTAGTACATCACTGGAATGGAAAGCCCATTTAATGTACAACATGTAGAAATATTAATTTAGTTGATGGTTAGAATCTATTGACTAGAAACAAACCAACCCAGAAGCTTGGACAGGGTTAAAACCCCACTACAGTTCTGACTAATAATGTAATTGGGTAATTTAGGTAATTTAGTTATCCTCTTTGTACATTCATAGACATATTTAAAACAAAATTAATATCTACCATATATTCTTAACATGAAGGTTAAATCAAATAAAGGGGAAATTGTTGTAATATTACATACTTAGCAAATGCTATCTTACAAAGACTTATTCTATTTTATGCTTCTGAGTGCTATGCCTATAAGTGTGTCTGTGCATCACTGGAATGTCTGCTGCCAGTGATGGATAGAAGAGGGTATCAGAGCCATTGGAGCTGCAGTTACAGATAACTGTGAGCCACCATGTGGGTGCTGGGAACAAAACATGGGTCCTCTGCAAGAGCAACAAGTGCTTTTCAACCACTGAGCCATTTCTCTAGCTACCAACAAATACTATCTATTGTTACTATCATTCTATACATAATTCTTATAATATATTAATACATAATGATATATTATTATATATTCCCAACACATTCCTATTCTTTATATTTTTACTAAGTTATTCAATAAATTTTACATTCTATACTCACTTTCTCACATTTTTAATTAAGCCTTAAATTCTTAAATAGAAATGGTGCTAGATGCTCTTTTAATCTAATATCATGTGGTTATATAATGTTACTGATCCAATAAAGCCAAGTTAAAGACTCAAGTACAAAATAAAACAGCAATGAACATTTGAAGTGCAGATGATTACAAGATTAAATTGAGGGAACAAAACCATCTCACTAGGCAGCATGTGCATCTAAATATGCAGGCAAATTATTCCTGCATAATTAAATGACAAAGACATCCTTAAAGGTCTGCACAAGTTCAAGCCCTAGCAGATCCCAGTGCTGAGATGGAGAAACAGCCCTAGGATCTTACCCCTAACCAAGAATATGTCTTCTGTAGCTTGTAGCCACTTCCAAAGACAGTAACAGTTCTCACCAATGGAGTCTCACTGAGTACATTAGCCAGACTTCAGGTAGGCCCCATGCCCAGGAGTAATTGGCCAACACAGAACAAGCTCAATGTTGGTTTTATAGACTTTTTGTCTCATATTGCATTGTCTGGGCTTTTGGTTGTTTATTTTGTTTTATTGGCATTTTGCTTGCATGTTTTTTTTTCCTGATTTTGTGACTTTGTGGGTCTCTGTGTTTCTTATTTATTTATTTGAGAGAGAAAGAAAGGATATGAAGTTGGGTGGGCAGGGAGGTGAGAAGGAGCTGGGAGGAAATGGAGGAGAGGAAAGTATGTTCAAAATGTCATATAAAAATGTTGTGTTCAGAGTCCAAAATAGCTTATAGCTCCTCTTACATTCATGTGATGTCTCTCTTGGGTTATCTGGCTCAACGTTTGCAATTGTTGTTCTTTAACATAGTTTCATCTTCTAATAATTACACAATTCTCGGTTGTGATAGTAACATTTTCAGTGTTACTTTATTACTGTATAAAATAATGGAGAGACAAATAACTGAATCTTCTATTTTGCTCGTCAGAGGGCAGGCAGAGTTGTAAATTTCATTAGATTTCTGTAAGAATGTCAGAATTACTAATAATTTTGGACACCTTGGCATAAAAGAGGTTTCAATTTACAGAAACTATGTTTGAGAAGTCATCCTATTCCAACAGTCCCAGTTGTACCCACAAGGCAACATTTAACTTTCACTTACTCTAGGTAAATAGTCTGGCTTCATGTTGTAACCAAACCAAAGATGTTCTGTTTACATAGCCCAACTCTCCAAATGCCGATCCAGGCTTGGAGAGCCGTTTTGTTTGGATGTGGCTTTAAAAGTCATAGAATTTTCTGCAAAAGCAGGAGATTTGTAAGTCAAACTTCTTGCCTTTTTTTTTTCCAAAGAAGTATGTGTGTGTGTGTGTGTATGCCTTTTGTTTCTGTAAACAAACACAATACTGTAGTAACTATCAGAGGTAATTTGATTGCCATGTTACCGAAGAGAAAGGTGTATTTTAAGACTTTAATGTATTTGAACCATTTTTCACAGTCTTTTGTTTCCCTTGAAAAAATTTAAATTTGAAATTCTTGACATTTTATTTCTGGAATGATCCCTAGAAATTGTGAGTGCCATAGTTCCTGTCCTCACATACTTCAGAGCCAGGGAGCAGCAGGCAAGGGGTAAGCAGATGGGAAGTAGGGTCCACCTTTGTCTTGGAGGAAGACAGGGAATTTACTTTCTAGCCAACTGTGGCAATTAGGAATGGGAGGGGGCTTTTTAAAGATACGTAGGGAATTTCAAATTTTATGTGACATGTCTTATTTGGAAATATTTTCACTGGAGTAAATGAAAAACACCACCGTAGAACTGGACAGAGCTCTGTTACAGAGTAGATCTGGTCCCACAGCTGCCAACTGACTATGCCAACCGCCTTGTTTTACAACTGAGAAAACAGTCTTGAGGCCCTGGCAGGATGTTCCAGACACCAATCCAATGTTTCTACATGATGTTAATACTTGAAGCAAAAATACTTATACTTGAAGCAAAAATACTTATGATTGCTCGACAGCCCTCTCTCATTTCTGCGTTCAATAAAATTCCATGGTCCAGAAAATGGAGGGTGCTGGAAGCACACAGAGGTGTGGTGTGATGGAGGACTGTCTACTGTGGCGTTTAGACAACCAGGCTGCCCAGTCTGCATTTGTCTGCACAAGCCTGACTCAGTCTGAGAACCACCCCAGATGGCAGCCTGTCCCCCAACTCTGCTAGCTCTTTTCATTTTCTACCCTATAAACATACTGTTGTATGTATTTTTCAGTGATGTGTATGAATACAGTGTGGAATGTATGGTATTTGGGATTTGTGCCTGTTTTAACACCTGTGAAACCAATGTCATCTACTACCTAAAGTTTGAACAGACTGATGCCACACTGTTTTATTGTCCCTGTTATTTAACTGATAAAAATATTACATTTGAAATATCTTACTGAGTGTCAGAAATATTTTGTTTTGGATGTTAGTTTGTTTATGTCAAGTGTTTCTAAGATGCACTTTGTAAGCAGAAAATTACCTAAATGTTCATGTGACAAGGGTACACTGTGGTTTCAAGGCCAACTTGTTTCCTAAGTTCATTCTATTGATACATAGATTTGAATGAAGAGTTTCAGGAGGTAAGGATGCATATGCCACCTTTCATATTAGACAAAAACTCACATTCTTGTCAATCTAGCGTGCACATCATCAGTTGGAGTTTTTTCTGCTTTTAATAGAAAAATATAGCTTAACTCAAGAGCAATTTTTAAATCCCATTAAAAAATAACATGTATATTTTGATTAACTTCTTCAAAGTTTTAAGAAGGCAGTTTGTGGTTTCATGCGTAGTATCTTGGATGGTAATGGTTGGACTTTGCAAAGTGCTAGCTTCTAGGAAAATTGTATTCTATATAAAGAGCAGGTGTTTTGTTCTCTATCCAAACAGAGTTTTCATAGTAAAATAGACAACCTAGGTAATGTGAACTTTTTTTCCAGCTGACTAAGAAGTTACCACACAAAAAATTGTTGATGGGCTGGGCAGTGGTAGTGCATGCCTTTAATCCCAGCACTTGGGAGGCAGAGGCAGAGGCAGGAGAATCTCTGAATTCGAGGCCTGCCTGGTCTACAGAGCAAGTTTCAGAATAGCCAGGACTGTTATATAGAGAAAGCTTGACTCAAAAAAACCAAATACATACATACATACATAAATACATAAGAAAAAAGGCTGATGGCTACTTTGCTGAAGAGTGTCAATCTTGCATAACAGAATGCCAATCCTTTGGAAAGTGGTAGAAGCCTCTCTGTGAGGCAAGATCAGACATGAGAGTTCATGTGAGCAGCAGCCAAATATTGTTGCTAAGCCCTTCCTGAAAACAAACTTTTCTCTAGGAGTTTTAATTGTAAGTAAACATGTATTAGACCCTGGGATCAAGCAGCATCTGGGAAACTATAGAATATTTTAAGGATACTGCGAGGATCCTGATCGAGAGTTCCACTTGGCATTTTCACCCCAGACATGGTGCTTTCTCATCTTCAGAAGCACAATGGCAATCATTTGTATCTTTCAAGTCTCTGCTTTTAATGCCCAGGCTTTCATCCAGGTTCTTGAATGGAATACAGTTACGACAATAAACATTTAAAGTCTTTGGGCAGTAATTCTATTACAGGTGTCATTGATGGGTCTGTTTGCCTTAACTATTTTTCTTTTCATTGATTCTAGCTTCCTGCTTCTTTGCATGCCTGGCAGTTTTCTGATGAGTGTTGAACAGTGAATTAACTTTGTTGAGAATCATACAGGAAAGTAGTGATTGATACCACAGTTTGTTCTAGGATGCATTTGTGGTACAAGCAGTTTAACTCTTTGGATCCTAGCTATTAAATTTTGTCAGATGGAATCAGAGCAATGTATGGAGTGTGTGGAGTGGCTTTCTGCTGTTCATACCACCCAGAAAAGGACATCTCAGCATCTCAGCAGGGAGACACAAGCAGTCTCTTAGTTCTTCAACCAATTTTAGGAACTTACTCATTACAGGGAATAAAACACAAATGGCCCTTAACAGAACTCAAGGCCTGTCCTCCGTATAACTGCACTTCTCCTAGATTATCTTGTGGGCTCAAGTCTCTTTGACTTTTCTTAATTCAAGCTTTTAAATTTAGAAAGACTTTACTTGGATTTGCCTTCCTAGGCAAGGGTTGACCACCCCTGAAATATAGACAGAACTAACTTGAGCAATCTTAGCAAACTTTTTATTTGCTTTTCAGGGATCTCTCGGGATCATGGTTCTCTGTCACTTAAGGACTGTGTTGAAAACCACAGTTTTACCAGTGTGTAAGGTGTTACCTTGGTTCTGATGTGGCTGTAACTCTGTCCCTGTTGCTCCACTTTGTCTGGAAGATGTTTAAGGGTGAGTCCCAATCTGCTATTTGGTCTTGGCAGAACCTCTAAAGTTTATACTCATTTCCCACCTTTGCAATTGGGTAATACTGCAACGATTTACCAATACAAGTCTATATGGGAAATATTTCATAATCTATATGGGTATGCAAATGAATAACTCTACATAGCACATTTTTTCAAATGGACTATGGAGCTTGAAGATGGGTCATTTGGTGTGGAGATGACCATCTGTAGTGCTCCTTATGGTCTCAGATATTGAATACTTAGCTTCCAGTTGGTGGTGCTGTTTGAGGAGGTGGTAGAGCCTTGCTGGAGGGAGTTCATCACTGGAGGCAGCCTAGGAGATTAAAAAGCCTCCTACTCCAGTATGTTCACTATATTTCATGCTTGCATTTGAATGTGTAGGCCCTCAGCTTCCTGTTTCTGCAGCTATGCCCGCTGATTGTTACCATGTCTTGCCACCATGATGAACTCTTAACTCTAAAATCATAAACCTAAGTAAACTCTTTTCCTAAAGTTGCCACTGGTCATGGTGTTTTATCACAGTAACAGAAAGATAACTAATATATTACGTAAGGACATAAGCTTGGATCCATAACACCCATGTAGAAGCTGATGTGGTAGTGGGCTTCTATATCCCTAGCCCTGGGAAGATGGAAACAGGCAGAGCTCACTGACCATCCAGTCTAGCCAAGTTACTGATCTCTAGGCTTAGTGAAACACCCCATCTCAAAATCTCAGGTACAGAGCTACTAAGAGAAATTTCTGACCTACACCTCTACAAGATAGCACATAACAATATACACACCCACACCTACACACACATAACAATATACTCACCTACACCTACACACACATAACAATATACACACACACACCTACATACACATAATATACACACCCACACCTACACATACATAACAATATACACACCCACACCTACATACACATAACAATATACACACCCTCACACACAAAGGGCTCCATTAACAGAATCTTTTCTCCTTGGCAGAGTCATATGAGATCTTTTTTCCTGTCCAAGATAGCCAATTGCTTTGTTTTTTTGCTCTCTTGCCAATAAATTACCTCATTCTTCACCAGGACACCTGCTGCCATGGGGCTAACAGGTCCATCAACAACTTAACTCCACCCGGAACCCACAATATAGTCAGTTTAGGTGAAATATCTCAGAGAGGGCACAGCAACCCAGGATATGATGCAAACAACAAAGTCTATATAGTTTTATAGCAATAAAAATATTTTTCTCATTTATACCTTAATTTAAGCAGATAATAATTATCAATAATCTGCTAAATGGAAATATGCATAGAACTATTAACTGAGTACCTGGTTATGGTTGTAGCATCCATGAAAGGTGGCTAGCAACTATCTGTAACTTCAGTTCTAGGGTATCTGACATGTTCTTCTGGTTTCCATGGACACATGCACTTTTGTGTGTGTGTGTGTGTGTGTGTGTGTGTGTGTGTGTTTATGTGTTTGTGCGTGGATGTGCCTGTGTGTATGCACATAAACATAATTAAAATAAAATATTTTTAAAGTGTACTCCATGTATCATCAGACAAGTTGCTTAATGTTTTACATAGAACTCTAAGCTAAAATTCAAGAATAATTTTAGCACTTTGTACACATTCCAAATATACAGCTCTACAACCAAAAGAAACTGATTTACAGTGCAATAACTTGGCATAGAGAATACATTATTTAAAATAGTTAAATGTTTCTTGATTTTCTTTTGCATTTGGGCCTGTGGTTGGTTGCATACAAATTAATAATTTTCTTCACTGAAATGTGGCATAGTACCTCTTTTACGTTCTCTAAACATACCTTCTAGAGCCTTTCACTCTATTATTCAAATAATGTTAGTGTATACGTGGACATGGTATCAGTAGAAACTGTAATTAGATGTTAGTACAATGTTCACTTATATGAAAATAAAAATGCTGCCAACACAAGCAGTTAAAAATATCAGCAAGATCTTAAGTGCTGCATAGTTGGTAGTTTGTGGCTTGGGAGAGAGAAGAGGTTGGAAGCAAGCTGTGGTAGTTTGAATGTAATTGGCTCCCATAAGCTAATAGGAAGTGGCACTATTGGGAGGTGTGGCATGTTGGAATGGGTGTGGCTTTGGAGTGGGTGTGGTCTTGTTGGAGGAAGTGTGTAACTGAGGGGTGGGCTTTAAGGTCTCCTATGCTCAAGCTATATTAGTGACACCATTTACTTTCTATTGCCTGTGAATCAAGATGTAGAACTTTCAGCTCCTTCTCTCGCACCATGTCTACCTGTATGCTGCCATGTCCTTCTGTGATAAAAATGGACTAAAAACTGGAACTGGAAGCCACTCAATTAAAAGTTTTTCTTTAAGAGAGTTGTCATGGTCATGTTGTCTCTTCACAGCAATATAAACCTTAACTAAGATATAAGGTATTAGAACAAGTCCCAGATTTTGGTTCTGACACTGTTAACAATGTGTACAATGGGCTCAGCTGCTGTCAAAAAGTAGGTGCAGTAAGAGAAATCAGACTATACATTTTAAAAACTGTTGTTAGTTTTTTAAAGTGAAGTGATAGACATATTGCTTGGTTATCATAGTGTCCATTTAATAATGTTCACTGTTATTTTTGATTCTTCCTGTTTTAATTTATAAATGTATAATATATTGTCAATGACATGATGACTTCAAAGTATGGCAAGCAATACATAAGATCGTTTCTCGGTACGAGCTGCTCACCCAACAATTATTCTCTTACCATCTTTACCTTTAAAGCTGGACCACAAGTTGAAAGAATTTTAAAGATGAATCATTCCTGGATTGACAATATTTTAATCTTTAGTCTTTATTTTTAAATGAGAAAACTGTAATATTTAAATTCTTTTCAATATCACATTTTTTTGTGAATTGGATATGACTTAGGTCTGTGATACAACCAGACAAAATAGTGGATAAAAATTAAGAATCAGCTGGAGAGATGGTTTATCAAATAAAAAGCACTGGCTGCTCATCCAGAGGACCCAAGTCCAATTCTCAGATTCCACATGGCAGCTCACAACTATTTGTAACTCCAATTCCAGGGGATCTAACTCCCTCACACAGACATACATGCAGACAAAACATCAATGCACATAAAATAAAAAATCATTTTTAAGAGAAGAATCAACTAGACACAAACCATTTTTGGAATAATTGGCAAAGTAAACAGTGAGACTGAAAACCTGTTTAAATTCAATGAACCAGAAAAAAAATCTATTAGCATTCTTAGGCGCTGTTTTAGCCCTGTCACACTCTTTCATAGGTTGTAACTAAGCTGTAATTTCTGTAGATGTTGTTGTTTTTGTTTTCTGGGTTTGTGTGTGTGTGGAGGTGTTGTTTTTCCAGATAAGAACCCCATGCTGATGGAATTCAAAGCTTCTTATTCTGGATGGAATGGTGGTTAAATTACAGTAATCCCCTTAGTTTATCCAATCATCCCTGAGCTGCTGTGACTCATGATGAGAACTGCCTTATTCTGCAGTACACATTAAAGAGAACCATGATCAAATCCTGACATATTTTTCCCATTATCTGTGGCGGCTTGTTGGCCAACACAGTAGACATTCATGGTCCATTTTGGGGGAATGTGGGCATGGTTCTCTGGGCTGCTTCCTACTGGATGGGGTCACTGGCAGTCCAATGGGGATCCAAGGAAGAGTTTGGGATTATGGACAAGTCTTTAGTGGCTTAATCTCTGGGGCTGGGTCATCTCAGCCAGTCACCTTGAGGCTGTTTTGGATGCAGAGATCGGAGGAAGCTTCAACAGAGGTGCTGGATCATCTGGGTCATCCATTTCTATTGGAGACTTTTCAGAGGGTCTTCCTCGATCAGACTTTGTTTTCTTCAGCCAGGAATGGATCCACAGGCTCTCATTTTCTGTGAAAATGGGGAGAAAGCCTCTTCTCCAAAGTAGCACTTCTTTTGATTTCAATTTTAAAGTCAACTCAATTATAAAATGTATGGGTGGGATTGATCCAACAGCATTTATAATTGAATGGCTTTTGGTGGCTTTTGCTACTTCATTTTCAGTCAGGAAACTTGAAGACAGAACAGTGACATACAGTATCCAGAAACTCTTTGTAGTTTCCATTTTTATATGGCTTGTTATTGTTACTTTTTTCTCTGTTCTTTTTTAAGAACTTTTGTCTTTTTCTTCTCTTTCTCAAGCCTATGCATATTTTTTTAACACACTCTAGACCATTTGGATTTTATTTTAAATCTGTCTTTACTGTACATCTCTTATTTCTTATCTTTTTTCTGTTTCTGACCTAACCTTTGCTTGGCTGGGGTGGTTGGCTCTACCCAGCTCCCTCTATTTCTTTTCGTTTCTGACCACATTTTTAATCTTCTAAGATGTGGCTTGAAGTTGAGGGCTTCACTGGGGTGGCTGGCTGGCTCTACCCAGCTCCTAGTCTAGCTTCGTGGAGTTTGGCTTTTTGGTGGAGGTACTGGTGGGACCCATAATTGCCACTCTGGGGAATTTTGGGGTCCATGTGATCATCAGGAAGCCTCACTTGGAATGGCTGTGCCTCTGCTTGCCTCCAGTGGGCAGGGATGACTGAAGAAAATGCTGCTGCTGCTGCGAAGCAGTCCTTGACTCTTGTTGCATTTTTGTCCTGTAAAGGGCTTAAATTCATCACGTTCAGCTTGTTGCTTGCATTTAGGCTCCTGTGAGACTTCAGGAATTGGCCTTGTGGCAGCTCAGACTGCACTCTGAAAGCCCATTTTGTGGCTTGAGCCCACACGCCTCACTGGGGCGTCTCTGTACCATGGCTCATGTGGGAGACACAGTTCAGAAGCTGTTTTTGACTTTGATTCTGTGCTCTAGAGCTTTTTTGATTTTTCTCTGGCTTTGTGGTGGTATGCATCACCCACATTAGGATGCCACTTGTAGTGTTGAGTTTCTGGCCTGTCTAGCCTGTGGTCTAGACCTACTGACCCACAGTCCCACAGTTGCATAAGATCACACACAACATTTGGACTGGTTTTGTGCTGGTTGACCTAGGGCCCAGACTTGTTGCTGGCTGGCTCTTGCCAGCTTTTGGACTGGCCCATTGTTCTTGTCTTGTTCGGCCTTGCGGCTTGCCTTTTCTCAGAGAGGTACCGTCGTCCTCTGCATCTGCTGGCTTCTCCTGGTGTCTCCATGGCATCTCTCTGGTATCTCTGCCTTGTTCTTCCTGTTCTTAGAGTTTTCTTAGTCTTTCTTTCTGCCCACACATCCTGTCTTTGGCCAATCAGCAATTTTGTTAAACCAGTAGGCAGGACAATTATTTACAATGTAACAACACTACAGAGGGGTGCGATCAGACTGTGTTCCTGTGTGTGGGCTGGCACCTTGGAGCCCATTCCCTTCAGGGGAATAGTTAACCCAGTCTTGATATTGGTATGAGGAAACTGGACTTGCCTGGAGTGGAGATGACCACCTTGGGACTTCTTGCCCTTTTTGGAGAGGGGATGTAGAGATGGGGAAGTGTAGGATGAAGGCTGACTGGGAGGGATTGGGAGGAGGGAAGGGAGTGGGAACAGGGGGCTACATGGATAAAGAAGACTTTATAAACAAAAAAAATTCACTTGTATTAAACTTGGACAGTTGTAGGAGCAATTTCAAAGGACACACGGAGCTGCTGATATCAGGAGCAGCACCCAGGCCCTGGTTGAGAACTACCAAACAATCTGAACAAGGCTTCCACGGTTTGAGTGAGAAAAGAAGAACTCGTGTGAGGTTATGTATTGTGTATTCTCAAGTGTACTGTGTCCAATATGGCTGCCTCTTATGGTCTCACTAACAGGAGTGATGCTAAGAAGCAGATCTGTTCCTGTTTATCAATGACTGACTGGGACTGGCTAGCAGGGATTCCACCACAAATATCCTTTGTGGCTCATATTTCAGTTTAGTAGCCACACACCAGCAGGACAGAACTGATTCCCACATATTTTGTCACCAGAACAACTCATCTCTAGAGCAGCCTTAATTTCTGTGAGCCTAGATGAGCCTGATTCCATTGGGAGATTATGGGAGAAGGTAGAAAGCAGCAATGAATGACCCTTGAGAGGGAAATCAGGGCTGGGAGCAGAAACCTGTGAAAGGGGACATGGACCCAGCTGAACACCATTCTACCCTTTCCCCCAGCTTAATGCAGATAAGCTGGTTCTCTGAGCACAATATGGTTCAGTTTACTGGGACAGTATTTTTATATGATAAAGCCATTGCTGTACAGTGATTAACAGTACAAGGTGTTCCAGATTTTAAGAAAGTTCTGGGCTGTGGGAATATGGTGCATACTCATAATCCATGCAGGAGGGTAGAGAGTTCTAAGTTAGCCTGAGCTATATAACAAGGCTCTGTTTCAAACCAATAAAAAGTTATGAATATATTAAGTTATCTGAAAGTTGTCCAAAAATAATCCTTTCTGAGGCTCAGAGATGTATGCACAGCAAATAAAACAAGTTATCATTTATAAGGAACCAGAAAAATCAGTTTATTATTAGATACCATTTTAGTGAGAAAAATATGTTATAAAATTGGCTTTTTTACATGGCATGATTTTCTATTAAGCTGTTTCCTAATAATCACATTTAATTATTTGTTGTATTTAAAAGGTACTTAATTTATATATATTAAAAAAAACCTTAAGAAAATTTTTCTTTGAAAAGTAATACTAATGGAATTAGTTTTCTCATTTCTACCAGAAATCTTAGTACTTCAAGTTCTCTTAGACCACAGAACACTTGAGCTGTTATTACCCTGTTATTACTTCTTTCAATGGAGAGAGTTTTACTTTTCTCAGCATTTTCTACAACTGAGGAATTCTCTAGCCCAACAGTGGGCTCTTGGGAGAGGCATGACACCACGTATGTGTGTTCTCCTCAAGCCCATTTGCTAAAAATAGTAACAGAGACCTTTACTTAATCCATAGAAAATCAAATTAACAAGATGATACTGTTAATCTTCATGTTCTTATTTCTTTCCCTTAAACACAGATTGCTAAACACATTTGCTCCCCAACCCTCATTAGAAGCCTTGAGTGATAGCAGAGCAAGGAAGGTATGCAGATTGTGAAAAACAACACCAATTAAAAAATAAACATCAGAGCTGTTTGTTCTCACTCTAATTATCTGGATAATTTCAAAGTAAGTAGATTTGATTTTTTCCATTAAATAACTTTATTCTTTCTTATATGGCAATAGGTGGGCATATACACATAATAAAAATGTATAGATTTTGAATTTTTCTTACTGAACTTGATGATAAATAATTTAAATGGGATAAAAAGTCCATGAAAATATTTTGAATTTGGTAATATCCCAGGACTTGTTGAGTAAATTGTATCTGAAAATGCAGATATTTTACTAAACGTGATCTGTTGACAATACCTTAATCTCTAGTGTTTGAAGAATTGTATTTTCAGCCCCAGAAACATAATTAAAGATCCCAACTGCAAGCAAAGTATATACGAACAATGCAAAGTCACAGAATACATGAGGTAGGCATTCAGAAGAAACAGATTTTAACCACATGGGTTTCTAATACCTATAGTCACTACCAGAGCCCAAGTCATGTGAATCTGTGACATCATGTGAATCTGGTTTCTACTTAAAATCCTTAATTAAGAAAATGATTTATTGTGTATCAAAATATTCTAAGTTTTAAAACCATTTAAGCTTTACAATTCTATCAGTTGCCTTACTGAGGTTTATTCTAAATGCACCTCTAGTCTCTGTCGTTTTTCAGCACTGCATGTCACTGGCCTTACCCTCTGCCTTTGACATTTCTAAGGCTGTAAATGTTCCCTCATGGTTTTTAGAGCCTCTGCCTGGAACAATCTTCCTCCAAGTGTCCATATAATTCTTTTCTGATCAAAGGTTTCTCTGAATACCACTTTAGTATTCTCATCCATTATGCCATTCAGCACTTAATATATTTTCCTCAATTTATTTTTTTCTCCACCCTCTATAATTTGTATGATAACATGTTTCAGTTTTCTTTCTGTGTGCAAGTGCTTATATGTAGTGTAAGTATATATGTATACATGTATGTGTAGTGTAGGTATATGTGCATGTGTGTGTGTGTATGTGTGTGTGTAGGTACACCCATGGGGGGGGTCAGAGGTCAACTTTGGGTGTTTTCCTCCTTCATTCTCCATCCTGTTATTTGAAAGGAGAGGTGGAGTGACCCATAAGCCCCAGCTATTTTCTTGTCCTTCCCCACACACCATAGCCAGCTTTTCTGTGGGCTCTAGGGACTCCAACTCATGATGCCCTCATGCTCACACAGAAGAGACTTTACCAAATGGCCCATTGGCCTAGACCCAGGTCCTGGGACTTTCAGCTTCATTCCCACCTTTGTGCTCCATGCTGACTAGCATGCAGGTGTTCAAAAGTAGTTACTGATTGAGCGGCAGAATCTGCTGCAGAGTGCCCACCTGGATCAGGGTACCACGTGTGTACTCTCATCTCCTCAGGATTCACCGTGCCATGACCATATTTGAGATTCCAACTTTGTAGTTAATGGAAAGAAACTTTACAGTTACCTCATACCTACTTGGTGACTATCTCCTATCACAACAGCTGAAAACTGAAATACCCAGGAATTAGACAGTTAAGTAAACCTGTGAAACACGATGCCAAGGACAGTGGGGTCTGTGACAAGCAGGAGAATCAACAGACTGACCCACTGAAACTGTCCTATTGTAAAGGAATTCAGTTTGGACAAAAGAACTCACAGCAGCCCTCTTGAAATGAAGCCTGACTGTCTTGAAAGACTGTCATCAACCACCAGTGTCCAACAGACCCAAGACAACATCTGTGAAGCCACTCAGTTTTTCTTCCCTCTTCTCAGTATGTTCTCCAGCCTAAACACATGCTGACCGTGAGTCAAGATAACAGTGCTCAGCTGCCCAAATCTGACCATGTTCGCTTCTCAACTAACTGAAACCTTCTTGTAAGAGGTACAGTCTCTCTTAGATCTTCAATATCAGATTATTGTAAACCTAACTGATTTTCAACATTTCATTAATAAAATTAATGAAAACTAATTACATATATTGAATAAAAGTTTCCCATGAAGTTAATTTTACTCTTAGTTTAAGAATTTTAATTGTTAGAATGAATCACTTAGAAAAATTGCAGAAATACTTTCTCTTGAATGTATATATGTACATATATATGTATGTATATATGGTAACACCATCAGAACCAGAGAAGAAAGAAAAGGTGAAATACAAAATTGTAAGATGTTACAGCATATTTCTTAGCTATTGTAAAGTAGCATGTCCACAGGCAGAGTTCTACTAACCATATTAGTCAGCAAAAAATCAAGTTACCATCGATAAACTGTGAAAAGTATGTAATTTTCCTTATAAATCAAAGTACATTTTAGTTTACTTAAACACACACTTGAGAGAGAGAGAGAGAGAGAGAGAGAGAGAGAGAGAGAGAGAGAGAGAGAGAGGCTAAAGATTTTCCCCATTGGAAACATTCTGAGGTGACTCCAGGCTTCTATCGCTTGTACTGTGGTTGAAAAGTGCCACTGTTAAATGTGTAATTGGAACACTGGCAGATATGACATCCCTTTCTCAGAGATAGTGGGACAGCTGTGTTGAAGTCCTGTGCTTCAACAGTAAAGGCAAATTTGTTCTTAATGTTTGGTCTTGAGCAACTGTGTTATTCCAAAAAATAAATGTGATTGCATAGCGAGGGATGATGACTGGAATGTATTTGAGGCTGACATTCTGTTAATGGAACATGTGGAAGCAGAAGGAATGAGAATGTTAAGAACACATTACACCAGGGATTCGTTGTATTCATTACAAATAAAATCAAATTACTACTATATGTAATATGTACAAGTCAAATAAAACTAGAAATGTTTTAAACACAAGTGTTCTGCAACTGATTTTGTGTGGATCACCAAATTCTTTATAAAAACACATCAACATGGTTTATTTAAGTTAAAACAAATGAGACATATCTCTTACTGTAGGAAAATTAAGACCTTAAAGAAAGAGAGATGACAAGGTTATAGTTAAATAAACCAACTGTCACATCCACATGTTAGTCCTTAGCTCAAGAGGTCACACAGGTATCTATTCACAACTTTTAAAATATATTAAGAATATACAGCTAGCATATTAAATATTTAAGTATAAAAACTAATAGGAAACACGTTATTACTATCTGTAATAGTCAACACCCCAAATAATGGTAACTAAGAAAATTTGAACATCAAAATACTTTTAAAATGTCCAAGTTGAAAAGAAAAGAGCATAAAACTTTCCTTTAACTGGCAATGGATGTCCACAGCATTATTTAAAGCTGTTTTTATCACAGCCCATCAGATAGACCTGCCTGTGTGACTGGAATATTGTACGCCGGTGTTATCATCTACTACATGTCTACTTAACAGACGCTCAGTAAAAACTGAGTTCCTATCTTCTGTAGTCAGATTAATTTGTACTTAAATTTTAGGACCCACCTGTGGCCAATGGCTATTACATTGAACTGTGCGTGGTCACAGATTTTTGTGTCACTAATCTCAGCTTTTTTATTCTTTTAAATGTAGTATTCAGGCTTGCCCTACTTGTAAAAGTTGGTTTTTAACATAAACACTTTGGACCTGTAAAACAAACTCTAAAATACTGTTTACACATTTCAATCAATAAGAGATCAGAGTTCCTTAGTTGTAAGTTGGTAAAATTTTTAAAGGGATATTACCAAGTTCACAAGGCCCTTCTGTAAACAAACACCTTCTGTATTTTATCATTGATAGTGTCTATGGCTGGAAACGGGGCCTTTGGGACTAGTTGGCAAGAAACCAGGGCAATGTTGCTAGTTAGGAGGATTGGTAGACCATCTGCCCTTTAGAAAAAAAACAAAAATGACTCCTTAGAATGAAGAAATCTGGTTTTGTTAGCCTTAAACTGAAATGTTTAAAAAAGAAATGTAAAATGTATCTTCTGTGTTTGCTATTATTAAGCTAGGTGCCATAGTTACTTGAGAAATTTTCTTGCAAATGTGTATGTGGGGGATGGGATGTCTTTGGGCATGCTGGGAAGGGGGTCAGGTTCAAGACTAGAACCTCTTCTGAAAAGAGCACTCTGGATTGGCTGTCTGGCTTCTTCTAACTGGGGCTAATGTGACATGATAGAGAATGAGATCCTTCTCCTCCAGAGCTGTCTTAGTCAGGGTTTCTATGGCTGCACTAACATACCATGGCCAGAAGCAGCTTCAGGAGCAAAGGATTTCTTTAACCTTACAGTTTGTAACCAGTCCATCATCCTGGCAAGCCAAGGTAAGGACTCAAGGCAGAAACCTGGAGGCAGGAACTGATGCAGAGGCCTTGGAGGGGCTGCTGCTACTGCTTTGCCCCTCATGATTTGCTCAGTCTGCTTTCTTATAGAACCAGAACCACCAGTCCAGAACACCACCCACAATGACCTGAGCCACTCTGCAGTTACTAATTAAGAAAATACCCTACAAACTTGCCTACAGGGCAAACAATTTCTCAAATAATAGCCCCTCTTTACAGACTTAAGTTTAGGTTAAAGTGAAGTGAACAAAAGAAAAAGAAGAAGAAAAAACCCAATCAGCACAAGAACTCTTAAAAATCCATCTCCGTACTTGGGAGGAAAGTTGATGTTGACACAGGATCATCAAAAATATAAGTTTGCCTGGGTGACTTCATAATATTCCATCTCAAAATAAAAGTTTTTTTGTTGTTCGTTTCTGTTTCTTTGTTTGTTTTTTAAAGGCTGGGATGTGACTCAGCATCTATAAAGGCCTGGGTTCAATCCTCAGCACTGAAAACACTTGTGTATTGTTTTACTATCTTCCAAATTGGAAGCAGCATTTGATATGGTTTATTGCACTTATTTCAAAAGCTGACTTTTTACATTTTGTAACATGCATTGCCCAGATTCCTAATCTACACACACACACAGACACACACACACACACACCAAACACAACTCCAAAGATATGCAATGAGGACTCTGTAGAATGTGACTATTTTTATCTTCAAGATTAAAGTAGTCCTAAATAGTTTCTTCACACCACCACCGTGGAGTGCCTTCCAGAAAAACTCTTCAGTGTGCCAGTGGAAAAGGAAAAGGACAAAGTCACTTGTAACCTTTATGTGCCCACCTAGCACCCACCAAATGTCTGCTTTAGCAAAACAGAGCACTGTGTGCTGAGTGGCACTCACAGCCTTTTCATCCCTCTGAAAAGAATAAGAACACTGCTGAAGTTACCTTTCCCACTAGCTGAGTAAAAAAAAAAAAAAAAAAAAAACCTTCCTGAAAAAGATCCGGTCCACTATAGAAGAGTGATGTGGGTGATTTTTTGCACTCTGTGAATATATTTTATTACCACTTATTAATAAGGAAACTGCTTTGGCTTATGGCAAGGCAGCTTGGAGGCAGGAAGGAAATCCAAGCAGAGATGAAGATGAAGGAGGGCGGAGTCAAGGAGAAGCTACAAGCTGCTGCCCAGGAAACAAGATGTAATAGAACACAGGTAAAGTCATGGAGTCACGTGGTGGTACATAGATTAATAAAAATAGCTTGAGTTAAGTTGTAAGGGCCAGTTGTTAATGAGCCTGAGCCATAGGCCAAACAGTTTGTAATTAATATAAACCTTTGTATGATTATTTGGGACTGTGCAGCTGCAGTACCTGGACCTCAGGGCTAGGACAGGTCAGAAACTTTTGGCTACAGAAGAGGATCTCTAAAACAGTCTCAAACCACTGTGCTACTCTCCAAGAGGCCAATGTTCTTCCTATGACTCCATGTCTCTTATGGGACTTACAAGTCTCCCCTCCCTAACTAATATTACCCAAAATTATCATTAGAGTAAGGGAAGGTTCGCAATGGGAGCCTCTGAGATATACTGGCATTCTGAAAGTGAGAATACTTCTGACCTGGAAGCTGATGAGACCACAATTCTTTCCTAGTTAGCTAAGATTCCTTTGCATAGTGAGAAATGCATCATGGAACAACCATCAAAGGCCAGAGGGCCTTTCGTCAAACCTCACATGGTTTCCCATCAGTCCAAGGAACAGTTACTATGAAAGTTACAGAAAACACATTCTTTAGCCATGTATCAAGAAAATAGAGTAAAGGTGGAATTTTGCTCTTCCTTGCTTATACACCATTGACTATCGGGAAATTGCTGACAGATACAATGTTGTAGATATCAAGCTCTTACCTGGTGATGACTTACAGGGAGGGTTGCAGTGATTTATCCAGAAAAAGTGCCAGCCATTTTATACCACTTATTATATGTTAATTCTGGAAGAGAAAAACATTAAAGTGATTCACAAAGGTGGTCAGATTTTTAAACTTTTAGTTAAATAATTACTAATAGTGCATATTAAGACTGTTGGAGAAGAAAATGAAGCCACCTTTTCACACTGAGAACACATTTCCCCTAATGTGGAATTAAGCTGTCTTGTGTCCCGTTTTCTTCTGGATGTTGAACCATCTTTCCCAGTGTCTAACAGACACTCAGCAAGGGGGACCAGACTTGGTCAAGCCGACTCTAAAGACACACTGTTAAATGCAAACTACGACAGCCAGCAGATTAGGTTTTTACTTAGGAATCTGCAGCTAAGCTTTGCTAAATATTCTCTTTTATTATGAGGTTTATGCAAGTGTTATTACACTATATTTTGAAAGTCTCATTATAAAAGACCTTTTTCTGTTTGTCCTTTTTATATAAGACCTGCATGTCATATAAATGCTGCTACATAATAATATAAATGTCTTACTCTAATTTTGTCTCTGAGTTTACCTCGCAGAGATACTTTTCTACTTTTCTCCCTCTAGAACTCCAAGTATATATTCAGGCACACAGTTGTGTACATTCATGCTCTCTTAACTAAAATTTTATTTCTCTGCTTATTTATGTCAGTAATCTGTTCATTTTATTAGCCTTATAGCTACACAGAACACCCTTTGTCAGCTCACATAAAGCAGGGTTATTCATTGATAATTTAAATAGCCAGCCTGTTCTTAAGGCCTTAAATCTTTTTTCCATCTTTTTTTTTTTGGCTACCACAAAATGTCCCAATGCTCATATTCATACATGGACATTTTTATTACATTATCAATAGCACAAATCCAAAATAAAATTATTGAACTAAACTGTATGTTTATTAACATTTTGATGGATACTTATAAAATACCATTTATAAAGTATATAATAAAAATCTGATGCCAAAAATCTAGGTTTTTGTAAAAATCTTCTTTGTGTGTAGTTTGGTTGGCATTTCAGTACCTGTAGATAAAACCAAATTTCTCAACTTCTAATGCTTTTCAGGAGTTTGTGTACTCTTATTTGACTTAGCCATTCCTTTTGCTTATTTTATCAGTTGGGCCATTCATTGTTTCTCATATTAAAGGGTGAAGGTTAGTTATAGAAACTAATATTTTACATGTCATGTATGGTAAACAGCTTTTGCAGATTTGTAGTTTATCTCTGGAATTGGTTTATTATGCTGTTTATTATTCAGCCATTTATTTATTTTCAGTTAGCTAAATTCATCAGTAGATTCTATTATGGATTTGAAAGATTCTACAAAAATTATTTTAAGCTGCTCATTTATTTAAAGGGACTGCATACAGGTAACCCAGAAAGTCCAATATGAAGATCATCTTGGCTATAGTATCATAAACAGAAGGATTTGGGGCTTTATCATTCTCATCAAAGACATTTTCACAAGAAGATTATTCACTTAAAGTACTAAGATGATGTAAAAAATCTATGGAATTTCTGTAAGACTATGCTTTAGGAAAAAGTTAAGAAAATCATCAGATTTAACACTTCAAAGTGTTAGTAATGGTGGGAAAAAGCAAGAAGTGCAGAGTGAATCATGGAGAAAATAACGGAAATACCAAGGAAACACAAGGTGGAAATGTTAAACCAGCAGAGACTCACTAAAGAAATTTAGAATTGCATACACAAAATGATAGAAAGAATCCATCTTGAATTGGTAACCCTGTAGGGATTTTCAGATCTGTTGTATATTTTTATTGATATTTTTTGTGTTCTGCTAAATTTACTGGCATTAATAAAACTAAAAGAAATGACTTTACTCACAAGTCAGTGAATAATAAAACTATATTACTTCTATTAGTTCTCCAAGATCCTACGCCAGTCTTAATAGTATTTTGACAAGAATCCACAAAGACTTGTGCACCCAGAATGGTACTTGTGATTAGGTTTTACATGTTGTTTATAAGCATATTGTCATTAAATGTTATTAAAATATGATACATACATTACAACTTTACATTTCTCCATTATATTGCTTAAAATTGTGGCTGCTTGGTCCTGTTGGCACAACCCTTTTTTCAGCAGGCCAAATTTCAAAAAATATTTAAGAAATCAATATGTAGAAAACACTTCAGTTTCTCTTCTATTACAGATAAAATGACAGCTATGACTATGAACAGGGAATGGCTGGGAAACAGTGTGTTTTATTCATGGTACAATGTGTTTCATCTAAAGTGACATCACCTGAATGGAAAGACAGTCATTAAACTCAGCTTAATGGAACGTTCTCATTCAAAAAGAATCACACAGATTTAGAATCATAAAGAAATGTAATTGGATACCAAGAAAAATGTGAGTGAAGGATTAGAGAAAATTCTGATGCTAAAGTTGTAAGCATATGACATTTGTTGGAGGAAGTACTATGGGATGTTTTAATCTGTTTGGAAGAAAAAAAGAAACTAATGTAAGTTGTCTACATTCACAGGATGGGCTTGGTAAAGCCAGTGAGAGAGGTCATTGATAGGGTCTTACTTGTTAGCATTGAGAAACTCTGCCTGCTTCAGATTCTCCTCTTCTATGCACTATGCCATCTCTTCCAGACCCACTGCATGGTAGGCTGACTGCTCTGAGTTGAGTTTTGCTCCCAATCTTTCCCATAAATTCTGTACTGCTAAAGTTGTCTGAATGCTAAAATCCTAGATCCAAGCATTGGGTAAAATTCATCACTGAGAAAATTGTGACAAGTGTCCTGCTGGCAGGACATGATTCTCAGATGCCATCCCAGGGAATCCAGGCTTGGCTCAGTCTTTTAGCCAACTTCAATGATCTTCTGGCCAAACAAAAAGCATCTGGCTGGGGCTATCTAACAACTGTCAGAAATCTGCATACAATGGGAGGAATCCTTTAGGAAATAAAGTAGTCAGAGAGGCACTGGCTTAAAAAGAGATCATTATTTCCTTGAAGCCTGACCACTTTATAGCAAGAATCTACCCCAGTATTTTTAAACCATACCATAGGTAAGTAAGAGCCTATACTGAAAGCTGAAGGTAAGATGTGATTTAAGTTGGCATCTAGACATAAACTCCCAGGTCACATGGTCCTGGGGAGGAAACATCCATGCTTGGCAAAAACTCTACCAACCAAGTTATACTTCCAGTCCCCAAAAAGTTAATTTTAAAAGCCTATCATCCGTTTCCCCCACCTTTTAAGATCCATCTTGAATTCCTAATTCAATGAGGCCTCCTGCCTCAGTTTCCCAAGCAGTTATGACTATATTGTGTTCAGCTACATTTTTAGAAAGCTTGATTGTGGTCGTGTTACCTTCACATGCACGTTAAGTAATGCACTGCCGTACTTTTAGTAGCTCCTCCAACCGATGGCTGAAATTTCTAGATTTCTTATTAGTACATTTTATAGGACAAATAAAATTTAGCTGTATTTAAAAAAAAGTTTTATTTGGAAGGAAGAGGTTACTCTGTGTAGCCCTGGCTGTTCGAGAACTTGCTTTGCAGAGCAGGCCCACCTGGAAACCGGGAGATTCCCTGCCTCTGCCTCCTGAATTCTGGACCTAAAGGCATGAGCCACCATCTCCCAGTTTTAAAACATTATCTTATACAAAGGCCAAGATAATAACATCTAAGATAATCATTTTAAGGAAGGCATGAGTACCAAGGCTTTTCTGTCTTTATTGTGGTTGAACCACCAGGAGTCTTGTGAAAATGCAGTTTTTATTCAAGGAGTCTGAGATTTTACATTTTCATAAATTCTCAGATCGTTCTCAGGAAGCTGGTCTATGGACCACAGCACTGGGGGAGGGGGGGTGGAGGTGGGGGTGGTGGTGACTGGGTGCTTGCTGCTAACTGCAATGTCGTGAGAATGAACAGGGAGACAGAGCTTGACTTGTCTCAACACATTCAAAACCAATTTGAGTCCAGCCTGCCATTGTATTTGATTTACTTTTTCATCCTTTTCACTCTTTCCTTGGCAATATTTCTTTAGATTGAAAACAATACTAATGTCTTTTCCCAGTGAGATCAACATTAAGCCTTTTTACTGTGGATGACAGGAAGAAACCCTAGATGGGTTGGAAAGGTAGTTTCACTGTTGTGCTTTTCCTCAAACACAAGGGACATGCACAGTGTTTAATAAGAGACTATGAGCATGCACAAATGTGATCCATAATATTAGAAAGTCCTAGGGAGAAATGGAAGGAGAAGTGCAGGTCCTGAGCAGTGCAGCCACCAGACACCCATCTCATCTGAACACAAGCACAGGAGGAGGGCAGTTTTTAAATGTCTAGTCAAAAAAGACTGACAACTCTGCAGGGTGAAGACCATTTTTACACTTTGGCTGAATGTCACTCTGCTCCATACAACTGCCTTAGCGAGAACCTGCTACTGCTGATACAGATTTCACCGATCATTCTTTATTTTCCAAAGCAGCGTATGATTTTTGGCTTATATAAAAATGAGCAATATCTAAGCAACCCAAAGAGTTAGTTAGCAAGCATAGCGTCTCTTTATAAGCAAGTGCATAGTAACATGTATATGTTTCCAATATTCCTTCTCTGTAATTAATCAAGGCAAATAGTTAAAGTCATTGGCCTAAACTGAGACTTTAATCAATCGATGAATATCAAGATGTCTTCTATGTATACAAAATGACTATGAAATCAGCTGAGCTAAATAATGTAAAATCTGAAACTCATCCAGAACTAGGAAGAACAAGCTGTCAATAGACAAATTATTCACCTGTTTCCCAAACTTTTAAATGTAATTCAACATGTAACTTTTGAAAACACTCCTAGGTATGGAAGTTTTAACAGTAGTTAGCAGATTCTAGACACTTTTCTCTACTTAAGACCTTTAGAGAAATCCCCAAAGCAAAACGTAGGTGCTTCTAAATTGATCTATAAAAATACAGTAGATCAGAGCAATCATACAGCATTCAAACCATAGAGCAAACTCTTGATTATAGAGGAAATTTGAAACACAATTTTATTTTTCATATGCAAAGAAGCTTTTTTAAACGATCTGCTATGAAAAGAATAAAAAATCAGCAATATTTCTTTCCTAGTGATACAGCTGTACACAAGAGCAATGTCCATTTGTCATTTCTATGCAATATATATAAGATTTTATATGTCCATCTGATGTTAAAATAACTCTAACAAAACTTCTGGTAAAATTATACCTCTTTAGATTCCTTTTCTGGGAGGCAAACACTGTATATTAGAGCTTTTAATGGGCTAATGGTAGTCACTACCTACTGTCACTTAGGTAATACTGGTTAAAGGTAACTACAGCCATCAAGTCATTAAAAATTTGATTTCTAGAGCCTAAGATTCAGGGAAAGAACAGGGCACAGTGATAAATAAAAGGCTAAGAGGCAGTAGTCTTGTGGAGCAGGAAAAACAAGCAAATGGGGCAGGAATTTCATCTCTGTCCCTATAACAGATTTGAAAGCAAACTATAGCTGTTCTCAGCTATCTGCCTGGGAAGGGCATCAGGAGAACACAGAGAAGGTTCACAACCATCATTCAAACAGTGCTTCAAAGTTCTACCCGGCCAAGTCCTTCACTGGGGTTTAGGGTAAGTATAAGATTAAACTTTTCTTTCCTTGGCACAAACAAAATTAGTTGTCACTGTTAATTAGTAACACAGTATCCACACAGTCATAAGTAACAGCAGCCAAAGGCAGCAAAAATAAGCTCTAAAGTACCAGGGACAATTTTTCCTCCAAACTAAACAGGAGACAAAGCTGAAAGGTCCATAGATGTGTCCTTGCATTGACCCAAGTAGAAGGGAAGACAATGAAGTGCGGTATGCCTGCCTGAGGCAGTGATCGACGGACAAGCGACCGGTCATCCACTGGAGGAAACAGTCTCTTCTGAGGTGGTGGGCATTGAGGTCCATTCAGCAAAGGACATAAAAAAGGGCAGAACTAGAAACCAAGACCTTGTGAAGGGAAAAAAGAAACCAACATCGACAACAAAAACAGAAACAAACAAAAACCAAGAAACCCAGGAGGACAAGGAGGAATGTAAAAATTCAGTAAATATTAAGACCTTGCAACTTGAGGCCACTCCCTAAACTTCAAGCCTTATATATTATACATTGTAGGAATTGTCATCTATGATTTGGGGATGGACGTGTGGAGCTGTTAGGAAGCTTAACATCTGTTCAGAGAAGACAAAAGAAGAGAGTTTTGAAGACTGAACATGGGCTAACAAAGTAACCATTTTAGACTTTATTTTGCCAGCAATCACCAAGAAGCAGAAAGAATGAGGGGTTTTTAATTACTGAAGGAGACCTTCCGAGCAGTGACCTGAGACTCAGAATTGTTAAACAAATAAAACACTCTTAATATCGTGCAGCTAATTTGGTGGGAGGACAAAGGAGCGTTCTTAGGCATTCACAGGAAAATGCTCCTGGATGGAGATGTGATTGTGGAAGCAGGGGCCGGCACAACGCAAACAAGTATTTGTCTGTGGTTAAACCAAGGAGATGAGATCCTGAACTAACCCTCTTGTGTTCCTTTTGGTTTTGTTTTAATAGAAAAATTTAAGGAGGGTTAAGGCTTTTGCTAAGGGCGATAAATACAGGGGTCCCGGGATCTCATAGTGGTAGCTATCCAATAATAGTAATAATAATAATAATGAAGTACCTTGAAGAGAATAATTAATGACTGAAGAGTACAGAAGCAGGTAAGGCTGCTTGATTCCCTCTCTGTTGTTCTCTCTTCCTGGAATGACACAGGAAATTAATGTTGCCAACTTCCAAATGTGACCTCAGGGCACACTGAGTGCCCGAACTTTCCTGCGAAAACGTCTCCTGGGAGTCGGTGGTGGGTTTTCGTGGCTAATGAGAACATTAGTAAACAAGGGCCCCGGTAGCCAATTACCCTATGCTTGACCAAAGACAGGGGGACAGAACAAGAGCTTTGTGTGTGTTGAGCGGGGGAGCTTGAGTTTTTCGAAGACCACTGCAGTTTGAGGTTGCGGAGACTGGGCTAAAGGCAGGGGAAATGGGGTAGAGGGGTGAAGGAGAGCTCTCGGTTCAGTGCTGAAAAGAGACCACTAAAATCCTGCCAAGTGTGCCTGCAAAGGTGCAGAAACCTGCTTCTCCCCGGCCCAGTCTGAGGAATCAAAAGCACCGCTGGGAACACCTGCGGTGATGGAGTTTGGCCCACCTACCCACTGTGTCTGATGACAGTGACCCACACGCAGGATTTGCAGGGAGAGCAGAAGACAACGTGCGGTCATTGAGAAATAAAGAGGGGACACTCTTAAACTCAAAGTAGCACAACTTCAAATGGCTGGCCTATCGGTCACACAGGCCACGGTTAAATTCAGATCACGGTTAAAATACAACAGTTTAAAAGCTCAGAGGGAAGTTGGTTTGCTTGCTTCCCATTTCTGTAGATTTCTAGCGTGTACTCGAAAGAGTTTGGTCAAAACATTATGACTCTTTTGGAACACACTGCAAATGAGCACAGTTTCTTCCCACCTGATCTGGAGAAGGACAGCCAGCTCCAATCTGCCCACTGGCCGGGAATGTGCTCGCTCTCCAGGATCCCCGGGTCCTCTTCCCCCCAATACTCCCGGTTCAGAAGCGGTGACAAGGAACCGACCCCTCCCGCCCCTGATCACCACGCTGGCTGGATGCCTCGGCTAGGACTCACCGCACCCGGGAGAGCGCCAGAGCTGGCAGAGCCGCTGCGCTGGTACTGGTCTCGGCCACCCGAGCAGGACTCACGCCCCGAGTCCTCTCGGACCAAACAGCATCACCTAGTCCCTCCTCACAGCTGCTTGGCAGTCAGTAGCAAAGCGCCTCTGTATTTATAGCCTAGGGGGCGTCGCTGCACTACAAGTTCCAACCCTGAGCCTCTGCTTTGCACTCCTCTCCCCGCCCCAGCCCCGCCCCAGCCCCTCTGTCCAACCCAGTCCCTCCGGGGATTCTGACTGCATCTTCTCTGCTGCCAGTCACTGGCTATCACTTGCCAGATCTAAGCTCAGCTGGTCCTGAATCCCTCATCACTGCTTTAGTGTTGAAGATTGAGGGAAGTTGGGCTAAGGCCACATGAACTGACTCTGAGATAAATGATCCACTTAGAAAGGAAAACTTCTATGGATGAATTAGGGAACTCCCTTGTCTTTGCTGTGGCTTACTCAAAATGTGACAACTCCCTTGTCTTTGCTGTGGCTTACTCAAAATGTGACACCCTTGTTGTGGATCACAGATGGTATAGATTAATTCAGAGTTGTAAAAGAAAAGCTGATTATCAGTTCCTCCTAGTTCACACGTGTCTGGGGCTGCACTTATTTAAAAGTAAAAAGATCCCGCTCCCATCCCCCCAAAAAAAGCCCTGCAAAATATGTGAGAACAAAAATGAACTCAATTCTTTTCAAAAAGGAATATGCTTTCTCAGTACAACGTGAAGCCAACATTATTCTGATACCAAATTCAGGCAACACATTACAAAAAGACTTTAGACTAACCACTTCTGTCAATGGATGCCAATCCTCAGGGAAATGCTAGCATTTCTATCTAGAGAAAAATAATGGTATTGATATTGGGATGTACACTGCTTGGAATTAATCCACACTGCAAAACAATGGCTTTTCAGATTGCAGGGGGTTCTGTTTTACAAGAAGCATTGAGTCCATTTTGAAGAAAAAAAAATACAGAAATAAAGTTTACACCTTGATGAGCATATAAATACCATCTGTCTGGCACCAGATTAACAACTTATTCCTTAAACTGTTGAAAGGGCCCACTATTAAAAAAAAAATTCACCAGAATAAATTTGCTGATGTTAAGATCAAACCAGGGGAAGCAAGCCTGACAATGTACTGGACACACAAGACTGAGGAAGGGCGCAGCTCCCTCATCTGAACCACAAAGAGGAGACCCAGGGTTCCAACTGTCAGAAGACCTTATCTTCCCACCCTGTGTGCAGCAGAGAACTCCCAGAAGTTCTGGGGGCTTTACACTGGCTCAGTCCTGCTGCTACCATTGTGGCTGTTCTGTTCAAAGTGCCATTGATACTCTTGGCCATTTGTCTGTTTCCACTGACCATAGAACTGTCACCTGGGCTAAGTCTTGAACTTTCATTCTCCAGCCTCTGCTGTTGGCTCAGCTCGAACCTTGGTTTGACTCTGTAGCAGCAGATCTCCAGCAGGGGTTATCTTAGTATCATAGACCCTGTGATCCATTTAGCTTCCCTGCCCACTTCTCAGGCATCTTTGCTATTCCTTGACTTCTCCTTGGGCCTCTTCAATCCTATGTAGCAGAACTATAAACCACATATATGCATAAATATCATGTCATGTGTAATGCATAATCTGAAAGCTAATATTCATAGGCAAGATTAGAATAAGAGAATCTGTGTTTCTCTATTTACTTTGTCAGATTATCAAGGAACTAGGGTCTACTTAGCAAATTGATACTTAGCAAATTAAAAAGTCAATATACCTTGTGAATTTATTGTTAGTCAATTCATTTTGACATTGTGATAAATCACAAGCATGTTAGTTGAATCTTTGTCAACGTAAAGACTCAGTTTAAAAAGAAGCAGGTGGTCTTTTAGTATGATACCTGAAGTGGTGAAACTTCTAGAAGAAAACATAAAGAGTACCCTACAAGATCCATGTAGGACAGGACTTCCTGAATCGGACTTCATTTGCTCAGAAATTAGGGTTAACAATTGACAAATGAGATTTCAAAATACTGAAAATCTGAAAAGCAAAAGAAACAATTAATTGAGTGAAGCAGAAGCCCATAGAGTGGGCAAGAATCTTTGCCAGCTTTATATCTGAGAGAGGGTTAATATCTAGCATACATAAAGAATTTAAAAAATAGAATCAAGAAAACACACAGCCCAATTTTAAAATGGCCTCTGGTCTGAACAGAGAGTTTCCTAAAGAAAAAATAAAAATGGGTAAGAAATATATTATAAAATGTTCAGCATCCTTAGCAATTGGAGAAATGAAAAATTAAACTACTCTGAGACTCCATCAATCCAGTTAGATTGATGAAAATGAAGAAAACAGATGGCAGCAAGTATTGCTGAGGGTGCAGGGAAAAGAGAACCCTCTCTCACTGTTGGTCAGATTGCAAACTGGTGCAGCCAATATGGACATCAGTGTGGAAAACTGTCAAAAAGCCAAAAGTCAATGTGCCAAGACCCAGCTACAGCACTCCTTGTCATAAGCTCAAAGTTCTCAACATCCTGCTCCATATCACTTGCTCATCCACGCTCACAGCCACTCTATTCATAATGACCAGGAAATAGGAACAACCTAATGCCCTTCAGCTAAAGAACAGATGATGAAAATGTGGTTTATACATACAATGGAATATTATTCAGCCCTCAAAAAGAATAAAATTATGAAATTTGGAGAAGAAATGGATGGAACTAGGAAATACTACACTGAGTGAGGTAACCCAGATGTGACTTGAAGTATCCTAAGAAACCAGGGAAACAGGAGACCATGTGTGGAGGGGAGGAGAACTCTAAAAACGGGAGCAGGAGACTTGTGCTACAAAGGGGGAGGACCTATACTGGAGAGGAAGGAGGAGGAGGAGGAGTAATATGCAGGAAGAGGAAGGAGAAATAACTGAGTTTCAGTTTTTCCTCCGGGTATTGAATTTTGACCTTAACATTTTTAGTGACTTTTTGTACTATAGCTAACTTGGTTTTAACTATGTTCACTTTCTAGAAGTTGGCACTCTCAACATTCAGTTTTGTCCATCTTGGAACAGGCACATGGAAAGTTCTTCTGTTCAATGGTTTTTAATTTTTTATTTGGGGTCACAAAGCACCCAAAGCAGGAGAAAGTTCTGATGTCTGTGTTCTCACTTCCTGTCTATCTCCTTTCCATTGAGCTAACTGTACCTCTATATATAAGCCTGCTAGTCATTTAACAGTATAATACCTAAATTATTTCCTCTTTCTTTAATGCTAAAAGCATAGAGATGAGTTATTATCCCAAGTATGTTGTAAAGTAGAAAATATAATTATCATGAAACACAAGATCATTATTAAACCTCAAAATGTATCTGTAAGTCTCTAAGTAGGTTTTCAGGCTACATTTTTTTTAGGCCCAAATTTACAGACTAGTGTCTTACTTGGCTGAGATAAAGAACTTTTAAAACCTGTTCTAAAAAAGAGGTACAGGAATATGGTACCTTTTGAAATAAATATATTTTTTTCTTTCTGATTATATTCATGTCCCCCTCATTGCTTATCATCCTATGCCCCACAGGCCCTCCTCCCCCCCATAAAGTCTCCTAGTTTCATGACTTTTTTTGTTGATTTGTTTACATTGCTTTGTTTTGCTTTGTTACCCACTGGGATTGACCAAAGCCACTGTGTGGTCATGGATGCAAAGCTATTTGCTGGAGTAACTCACTATATCCCTGAAGGTAATGACTTTTTGCTCACAGCCCTTGACTCCTGTTAGTTTTACTGGGCAGGGCAAGGCATCCTGAATCCCCTCCTCCAGTCTGATGAGGGCCCTAGTCAGGCAATCAAAGTTCTCTGTGAAGACAGCTTCAGGGGCCTCCTCTCCACTGTCTGCTCTTGGGTTATTTCTGGAAGGGAATTTTATGAGTGTCCCATTTAAGGCTGAGTATCCAACAGTCACTTGCTCTCAGTATGCTGACCAGCCATAGTACCTGAATTAGCTGTCATTTGCTACAAAGAGAAGCATCTTTGATCAAGGCTGAAAGCATCACTAGTGTAAGCGTATAAACATAAATATTTATGAAGCAGTTTGACAGCATCTCAGTTTAGCCAAACAAAAAGTAGTAGGCCACTTTAGTGGCTTTTATCTCCCCATTCATGGGCCTTAACTTCTTTGTATGGAGTAAGCCTCAGGCTGAACTGGAAATCAGTTGGTTACCTACGCAGCAATAATGCCACTATTCCACCAGTAAAACCGTTCTTGTCTGGCAAGGTTTGGTAATGTAGCATGCCAGGTCCAATGCTAGGAAAGATCACTGCTGACTCCTAACCCTCACAAGCTTCATTTTATTTCATTTTCACTTACCCTTTGCTGTTTCTACCCATTTTCCCAACTTTTCACTTTAATCTTTATCCTGCATGAGCCATTGTTTAGACTACCCTTTCTTCTAACCTTTACTATTTGAAAATTTACCTGTCCTCAGAAATTGAGATCAAATGCTAGCTTTTTAACTTTCTTTTCAAATCTACCAAGATTTACTACTTTCTCCTTTGAACTTTATGCCTGTTTTTGAAAATACAAAGACAGCATAATTTTGTGGTGAAAAATGTTAACTAGAAGTCCAGAGACTTGACATTCATTTAAAGAGACATCAATGGAGCTTGGCTAAGCCAGTTGATAGCGAATGTTTCCTGACACTTGCCTGGAAGGCAGACTTTTCCTACGGAGACATGAACAACATCTACGCAACCCATATAGGTGCCCAATGATAGACCAAAGTAGATACCACCAAACTCCAATTTATGAGTTTCATTGGGATTTCTTTCAGGACTATAGAGGAACGGTCATAAGAGGTTACTACAGGCACAAACACGATTCAAAGATCGCTGCATCATGAACAGCCCACCCCATCATGGGTGACAGCTCTCAATGCCTGAAACCTGAAGCACACTGAACAGCCTCAACAGGTTGTAGAGTGCTCTTTCCAGGTTTTTCAGTTGGTCTTGAAAGTAGCTTAACTGGTCTTTTTCTTTTTCTTCTCCTCCTCCTTCTAAAAAGCTATGCTCAGGCTTCTTGGCTGGCATCTGCTTCTTCCAGAAGGCTCAGTTGTCTCTCTAAGGTACAGCTTGTTTGATCTGAGTGAGCATAACCTTCACTCTTGAGGAGGGAGGGGCTTAGTAAATTTGATCAGTTTTAGAGACTTCACAAATCTATTTTATGTTGTTTATTTTCTGTCTTCTTTGCTGTACCATGAGGGAGGGTCTCACCTCCCCTTAAAATGTCCTGTTCTTTCATCGCCTTGTCAACATCTTGTCCTAAAATATCCTGTTGCGTCACTATTACAGATGACTAAGAAAGTTTCCTTGCAAGATGGAAGACTGTTAACCCCAGAGGGAAGAACCTGCTGTACAACATGCTTACAATTCAAGATTTTCAGCATCTCACTTACTGGTTGTTTGAATCTGCCAAATTATTTAACTGTTTCAGTTTAATTTTTAGAGAGATGTCTCTGGTAACAGAGCCTAACTCAATGTGAATGAGAAGCACATAAATTAATTAATACAGGTAAAAAATGTTATTGTGACTGACTGTAAATTAAGATCAGTAAATGTTGGCTATTTTTATTAGGGTTACCTTTATTTCTTTCTCCATCCCTCCCTATCTATTTTTCCTTATTGTAGTGGGATTATACTGGTAATGTTGGAAATATTTGTTCCACCTATGAGTTTAATAAAAAGATGATTGGCCAAAGGCAAACAGGAAGTATAGGCAGGGCTACCAAGCTAAGAAAATTCTGAGTACATGCCAGAGAGCCACCATAGAGAGCCGCCACAGGCACGACGAAGAGACAGCAGCAGACACGGAAGAAAGAAGCTGAAATGCTGCTCTAAGAAAAGGTACTGAGCCACATGGCTGAACAGGATAACAAAGATGAGTTAGTTTAATACTAAAGAGCTAGCAAGTTATATACCTGGGCCATAGGTCAATCAGCATAAAATAAGTGTGCAGGTGATTATTTGATGCTAAGTGGTGCTGAGAGTGGGACCAAACCTCTGGTCCAGACCCAGGATGTCCAGGCCAGAACCATTTACAACACCTTATGGTACTAGGAATTAAACATAGTGCCTTACACATGTTAGGTAAATGTTCCACCATTTAGCTATATTCTCATTCCTCACTCTAATTAGTCTTTGCATGCATATTGCCTACAAAACAAACGCACCTACTAAGAAGTCCTCTGGAGAACACAGGTATCTATCTCATTCTGTATGCTTTACCAAATTTTATGTCCCTCCTTCAAGTAATTTTTAAGAACATAGAAACAAATATGAAAATGACAAAACAGCATTGCCCAATGCTCTTGGGTGGACATGCATGTAATCTTGATGACACAATCGAGCCTTGTGATTTGAGTTCTGATGACTTACTTTCCCCATCTATTCTACTATCTGTGATATACTGCCAGATGTCACGTGTGGTAAACAACTGCTTTATCCATTTTACCCTCTACCCTCATACTGTAACTACTTGAATTTGCTTACCCATTTATTTATTTATTAAGGGATGGAGAGAGGTCACTCAGTACTTGCTGCTCTTGCAGAGGACCCAGGGTCACTTCTCAGAACCCATGTGGTGGCTCACAACTGTAACTCCAGTTGCAGGGGGTCTGTTGACATGTTCTGGTCTCCATAGAAAACAAGCATGCATGAGATGCACATATATGCAGGTAACAATCATACCCATAAAATAAATAAAGTTAACTTGAAATTTTAATTTAATCATAATTACCTTATAAAGTTGCAATTTTATGCATATTTAGTTTTAATTGCCCCTCCCACTGGTCCTCTCTCTCATACCCCTGGTCGCACTCATGCGTATACCAATCTACTTTCATATCACTCAAGAAGGGACTCTGCCAGACCTTGCCCTTCTCCTCATTCCATATTCCTTTCTAAAAAAAACCCTTAGATTACATTTCTGAAGCTACCAAGATCCATTCCCTGACTTAGCCACTCCCTCCTCCTGAGACTAACTACCAGAGTCCAGCTATCAAAGCATTGAAGTCCAACAATCAAAAGCCCTCTTTGGCTCACTGGATTAACATTCCCAATTAAGATTAAGCACCTCACAATAACAATAAAACACATGGTACCCTTTTACCTTTATAAACTGCTAATTTATTCTGTCCACATCTGTCTCCCCTCTATCCAGAGGCAGTCCTTTGTCCCACCCCCCGTGGACAAGTACCCCCCCATGTCCTCCTCTCATTCTCTCCCATCCTCTGTCTCCTGTCTTTGCTCCTTATCCCTGCTCTCTGTCCCTCTAAGATAAATAAGTCTCCTTTGTGCTGAGAAATTGGTCTTAGAGTATCTTGAGCCAATTCCTAGATTCCCTACAACATGTTTTAATATTCTCTTTTCCCTTCTACTTTTTTCCCAACTCTCACAAGCCCCTTTTCTAGCTCCCTGGCCTCTACAGAAACCAACTATGGTAATACACGAGTACAGGTTAGAAGTTACAGTCCAGGTGACATGGGGGGGGGTTGTAAGCTTTAGTTATGTCACTTAATACAGTATGTTTCAATGACACTTATTTTCCAGAAATTTTTATAATTTTATTCTTATTTATGACTGAATAAAATTCTATTGTTTACATGTATTACATTTTTACTATACATTCACCTGTTGATATGCCTCTAGACTGATGCAATTTGCTTTCTACAGTAAATAAAACTACAGTAAATGTTGGCACAAATGTAGAATTTTACAAAGTGAAACCTTATGGGATTTCCATTGTTATGTTTATCATCTTCCCTATAGAATAGAGATTGAACAATTAAAATGTTTTATAATACATCAGTATATAAGAGTACTTTAAGTATTGTTCAATATTTGAAGTATCTAAAGGATTAAAAAGTTTATATCTAAGTTTTGTTTTGATTTAACTGTGAGATCAGTATTTTCCAATTATTTAAATATTCACAAGGAAAGAGAGAACTGAGAGAAATAAAGGGTGATTTTCCTGTGGATGTGATTTAAGATATATAATGAGTGATGGACCACTTTGGAGTGAATTAATTTCATTTTCTGAACATGATAAACCAAGCTACATTCACCAGTGATGATATTTGTAAGAGGAAATAATTTCTAAAAAACTACAAAATTCCCACCAGAGAAGTTGTTTTGTGTGTTTTAAATCTAATAGCATTTCATTAATGATCATTGAATAAATAGGCCATGCTCTACACAAAAGAACTTTGCATTCATGATAGTTGTTTACGCATTAGCTTTTTAAAAAGAAAGTCTTGCATATTCAGTGAAATGAAGTATAAAGTAAGAATGAGGCAGGAATTTGAGATGGAAATGTGCATAATTTCATCTGGGTAAAGAAATCAACACACTTTTAGATTTAAATTTTTTTAAAAAAAAATGGGATGACATTTGCAAGATCCTATTTGAGTCTAATTCGGGTTTTTTTTTTTTTTGGTTTTTTTTTTTGTTTGTTTTTTTGCTTTTGTTTTTTTTTAAGTAAGGAGACTAGGAAGTGGTAATTCTAAGATAGTTACCATTATGACCTCACCTACAATCTGGGCATTTCCCACCATATTGCCTACTTTGGCTCACTTTGGTGAATGGCTCTTTCTTTCCCATAAAGCAGATTGTTCACAGCATCATAATTGGTAATTGTTGTCATGTATTTATCAGAGAGGCTGCCCAATTGACTAAAGAGTCTTTGACATCTGGCCACATTGAAGATACCTCTGTTGGCCATAGCATCTACATATTCCTGCTAAGTTGCATAATTTGTAATTCACATAGGCTCTTTGATAGTCAGTGGGGAAATATGTTATGTTAGAACAGAGATGCTTAGGACTGAGCTAAGCTCCCTTAGGTTATGGGAAGCTCCTGGTGAACAAAGTCCAATTATTATCTTCCTCTGGATCACTTGGGATTTTTAGCTTGACTCCATAGTTCAAATATTTTTCTGTTCCCAACCCCAATTTTGTGTTATGAGCCTTCACATAAGCATATTATTCTTAGTTTAAAAATATGGGTTTATGTAATGGTCTCTGTAGAAAAAAAGTTCTGTGTTTTTGTTGTTGTTGTTTTGGTTTGGTTTTTTGTTTTGGAAAGATGAGATAAAAAATAGTATTTAGAGTGCAGTTTAGAATTATGCTGCTTTAAGAAGTGACCCACTTTTAGATGAAGAGCTACTGAAAATCATGGCTGCTGAGAAAAGGACAGTCATGACTAGTTTTTGTCTGTCCCATCAGCTAGCTCCCAAATCACCACCGCAGAAAGAGTTATTAATTATGAAGGTTTGGCTGATACCTTAGACTAGTTTATACCTAGATGTGTAACTTAAATTAATTTACTTCTGCTACGTAGCTTCTATTACTTCTTTGTAAAGCCCATGCTGCTTACTCTGTGTCCCTGATATCTCCTTGAAATCCCACCCTTCTTCTTCCCAGAATTCTCTGTGCCTGGAAATCCTGCCTAGCTATTGGCCATTCAGCTTTTTATTAAACCAGTGAGTGAAACATCTTTACAGTGTACAAATAGATTATTCCACAACAGATGTAAGGCTGGGTTATCTACTCCCAAGTAGTCAGCCCTAAACACATATGCATGAAAGCAACACCAAATGGACTTAGAAGGATGTACATCTCTGTGTGTGTATGTGTGTGTGTGTGTGTGTGTGTGTGTGTGTGTGTGTGTGTATGAATAAAAATAAAGAAGAAAATGTCATGAATGTGAGAAAGAGTGGTAAGGATGCCCAGGAGGAATTGGAGGAGGATCTGGGCAGGCTGTAAACAATATAAATACAGTACTCATGTGTGAAATTCTCAAAAATAAAAATAAAATAAGCCAAGCAGTGGTGGCTTTAATGCCTTTAATCCCAGCACTCAGTAAGCAGCAGTAGGCAGATCTATGAGTTTCAGGCCAGCCTGTTGTACAGAGCAAGTGCCAGAAACCATGTCTCAGAAAACAAAACAAAATCACAGCCAGCTTTAAATAAACAAACAAATAAAATAAATGTGAAATAAAGTAAAAACTTAATAACCCACCTGAGGGCCTTGGATTGTTAAAGCTATCATCTTCTCAGAACGTAATCTCAATTAGTTTTCATTCTTGGTTTGCTCATAAAGACAGCCTTCACAAACCGCCCATATTTGGCTGGCTTGACAATCACTTATTAGTAAGCTTTGAACATGTTAGTGGGTGGTGGGCTAATACTCTAGCACTCATTATGGGTTGCATGGCCATGCTGGAAGCATTGATTGGGTTGAAACTGTCTTCTAAGTAGCAAGATTTTCCAAAGGATTTTCTAATCAAAAGCTAATTTTATTTTTATTCTCATAGGATTACTTTAATTTATACTTTTTCAAAGGATTATTGCTATAACACAAAGTTGCCAAATTGGCTTCCTTTGGCTCTGGCACTTAGATTTGTACTTTTCAATTGACTTCTGTCCCACAGTCTTTCTACACAAATTCACGCTGCTTCTTGCTCATTAAATGGTTCTTGCCTAAGTACTTTTTGATCGATTCTGTCATTATTTGTTCTTTTTCTTCCCCGTATTGGTGCTAACTACCAGATAATTTCCTGAGTCTCCTATTTGGCACATTTTGTAGATTCAAAATAGCTGCTGTGATAATTATATTTTTAACTCTTTGTACAACCTGTTTTTTAGTGCCAATTTTCTGCATGGTTTCTGACTTGAATATCTGTAAGGTGAAAAAAATATTATTCATAAAACTGATAAAAGTGTGAGCTCTTGTATGACAAATAGTTTATTTGGGTACAGCTTTTTATCACAGGCTATTTGCATGACTTTGTAAGACACTCCTCTGGACTCTGTTTAGAGCTAGGCTGAATAACCGAGCAAGATCTATATTAAAACATGTGGGAAAGCCAGGGTGGTGGGACCTGACTTTACTCCCAGCAGGCAGAGGCTGGTGGACTTCAGTGAGTCTGAGGACAGTCTGATTACATAGTAAGTCCCAGACCAGCCAGGACCTTGTACAATGATAGATAGATAGATAGATAGATAGATAGATAGATAGATAGATTGATGATAAATAGATGAGAAAATTTTCTTCTAGAAATAGTCACAAATGACATCAGAACCAATTAAATTATGTTTAAATTATAAAGATATAAAAGATGTCTAGAACTTCTAAAGTAAACTTAGATGGCCTCAGAAGTCTCACAGAGAAAGACAAACAGACGAGTGTGATACCAGAGTACTTACTGGCATGAGTCACCTGAATTTGCATCAAGGATTCACACTAAAAACCCTGTGAATCTCACGGTTGTGGATGATTGTTATGATTGACTGTACATTCCTCTTAGCAGGTGTGATGGTGATTAGAAAGTGAGAACACATTTCAGTGTAAAGGGCTGGTTGTGCTGAGTTGTGACTCTGTCACACTGTGCTTACCAAGAAGATGTAGCACTTATTCTTGAAAGTTCTTATTGGTGATCTGGATTGTCAATATCCATGTTCATAAATCACTTTTAAATAAAACTAATCATGAAGAAACTGCAGCAAATCCATAGTGACTTACTGAGCACTGTCAGTGAAATAGGATTCTTTTTGAGATAAGATTTTGATGTCTAGACCAGAGTATCTTTAAATTCTTCTTGTCCTGGGTTGTTGCCATATTCATGACCAGCCTGCTTCATGCCTTTGAGAGCTTTGGTTAAACACATGGTTTTCCATGTATTTCTTTAATGAATACAGACTTTTAGTAAAATTTTTCAGTTTCAATACAATATAAATTTGGGAATAAAATTTCAATTTATGTAACTTGCATGTTAATTTCCAAATAAAATTGTTTAATAATATGATATAGGAAATTCAAGTATTCAACTATATACTAACAAATAAACACACTATTTCTAGTCAGAAATATTATTCATATAAATATACATTTTATTGAGACTCTTGCACTCTCAGAACTTTCTGCAAAGATACTTATATGCACTGAAACATACTAAAATGAAAAACAAACTGAATGGTAAAAGCATTAGTAGGCAAACATGTCTTTTTTGACAAACTATTTGAATTTTCATGAATAAAAACATTAAAAAATCATATTATTAAGAGATATTGATTAATATTGCAAATATTCTTCACAGTACTTGTTCAGAAGCAAAATGTTATCTCTGAATATTTTTAGATTTACTTTTGCAAATTTTATTTTTGAAATATTGCTTACTGCTCTGATATATACATACGCCAATTTGTGGACTTTAGGCAAAAAATACATTACTAATCAACTAATCAAAGCAACTTCATACCAACTATAATAACTTTTCTTAGTCATAATATCACTAATATTCCATAGACCCTAAATGGAAAAAACTTCAAAATTGGGCTGAGTGGTCAAGTGACTGCTTAGTGTTTATAAGGCTCTGGATTTGATCACCACCACCACCAAAACACAATTCAGGGAGGCAAGAAAATTAGAAATGTGTGCCACTGTTTTCATTTTTTTAAATTTTATTTTCTATTTTTCTTCTTTATTTATTTTGCATTTATCAAGAAAAACAGTAAAATGAATTTAAAATGCTGATAAGTTAACAATAACTATAAAGGAGATAAAAATCATAAGTATGACTTATCAAGGGTGATAATGCAAATAAGATTGCTACACATATATTTACTTTGTGTTCAGCTTTCCCTCTGAATTTTTTTTTCCATCCCTGTATATCCTTATTCAAGGTCCCTTCCCCCTCCCGCCACATCAGGTCATTTTTTCTTCTCTACAACTCCCCATATTCTCCCTGGGCAGGGAGCAGACAGTCCTATGGTCGCACTGACCCAATAATGCTTGGATCAGTCTCCACTCCTGGCAAATCCAGTTTTGTTGCCCCTCCCTCAAGAGTGAGTCAGGTGTTCATCTAGGTGGAGTGGGATCCAAAGAGTCAGTCCAGGGTGTTTCTGGTCCCAAACTGTTCAGTGGTTGTGGTTTGGAGCTTGGGCATGCTTGGCTTTTTTTCTTGTTTGTTTAGAGACCACTAAAGAGTGAGTACATCCCCTGCTTATCTTTCTGAGTTTGTGATACCTTGCTCAGGAGGATATTCTTCAAATCCATCCATTTGCCTGCGAATTTGAGGATATCATTTTTTCTTACTGCTGAGTAGTATTCCATTGTGTAGATGTACCACAGTTTGTTAATCCATTCTTCAGTTGAGGGACATCTAGGTTGTTTCCAGGTTCTTGCTATTACAAATAATGCTGCTATGAACATAGTTGAGCTAATACCTTTGGAGTGTCACTGTGCCTCTTTAGGTTATATACCCAGAAGTGGTATTGCTGGGTCCTTGGGAAGATTGATTCTCAGTTTTTTAAGAAACCACCATATTGGATTCGAAAGTGACTGAACAAGCTTACACTCCCATCAACAATGGAGGAGTGTTCCCTTTGCTCTGCATCCTCTCCAACATAGGCTGTCATCTGTGCCTTTTATCTTAGCTAATCTAACAGATGTTAGGTGGTATCTCAAAGTTGTTTTGATTTGCATTTCTCTGATGGCTAAAGATGAAGAGCACTTTTTCAGGTGCCTTTCAGCCATTCATAGTTCCTCTGCTGAGAATTCCCTTTTTAGATCTGTACCCCATTTTTTGATTGGGTTATTCAAGGTTTTGGGCTCTAGATTCTTGAGCTCTTTATATATCTTCGAGATCAGTCCTCTATCACTTGTAAGGTTGGTGAAAATCTTTTCCCATTCTGTAGGCTGTCATTTTGTCCTATTGACAGTGTCCTGGGCTTTGCAGAAGCTTCCTAGCTTCAGGAGATCCCACTTATTGATTGTTGGTCTTAGTGTCTGTGCCACTGGTGTTATATTTAGGAAGTGGTCGCCTGTGCCAATTTGTAGAAGTGTATTTCTCACTTTCATTTCTATCAAGTTCAAAGTGGCTGGGTTTAAGTTGAAGTCTTTGATCCACTTGGATTTGAGTTTTGTGCAGGGTGACAGGCTCAGATCTATTTGCATTTTTCTACACACTTCCATCCAGCTATGCCAACACCATTTGTTGAATATACTATCTTTTTTCCATTGAATGTTTTGGACCTCTTTGTCAAAGATCAGGTGTTCATAGGTTTTTGGGTTAATGTCTGGATCCTCAATTCTATTCCATTGGTCCACAAGTCTGTTTTTATGCCAGTACCAGGCTGTTTTTACTACTGTAGCTCTATCGTATAGCTTGAAGTCAGTGAAGTCAGGGATGGTGATACCTCCTGAGGTTCTTTTGTTGAGTAAAATTGTTTTGGCAATCCTGGCTTTCCTGTTATTCCAAATGAAATTGAGTATTGCTCTTTCAAGGTCCAAAAAATATTGTGTTGGGATTTTGATGGGCAGTGCATTAAATCTGTAGATTGCTTTTGGTAGAATTGCCATTTTTACTATGTTGATCCTACCAATCCAGGAACATGGGAGAGCTTTCTATTTTCTGATATCCTCTTCAATTTCTTTCTTCAGTAATTTAAAATTTTTGTCAAATAGGTCTGTTACTTCTTTGGTTATAGTTGCTCCAAGGTATTTAATACTATTTGCAGCTATTATGAAGGGTAATGTTTCCCTTATTTCTTTTTCAGCTCTTCTATCTTTAATGTATAGAAGGGCTACTGATTTCTTTGAGTTAATCTTGTATCCTGCTACATTGCTGAAGGTGTTTATCAGCTGTAGCAGTTCCTTGGAAGAATTTTGTGGGTCACTTATGTATACAATCATATCATCTGCAAATAGAGATAGCTTCACTTCTTCTTTTCCAATTTGTATGCCCTTAATCTCTTTTCATTCCCTTATTGC
>PVIH01013257.1:0-59332 GCA_004025045.1 Sigmodon hispidus
AATAAATAAATAAAGTTTAAAAAAAAAAAAAAAAAAAAAAAAAGAACTGAATTGGGGGCTGGAGAGATGGCTCAGTGGTTAAGAGCACCGTGTGCTCTTCCAGAGGACCCAGGTTCGATTCCCAGCACCCACATGGCAGCTAACAACTGTCTGTAGTTCCAGTTCCAGGCAAACACCAAGGCAAATAAATAAATAAATAAAGTTTAAAAAAAAAAAAAAGAACTGAATTGGAATTAGAGTTACAGATGGTTGTGAGCGGCCATATGGGCCCTGGGGGTCAAACCCAGGTCCTCTGTAAAAACAGTAAGTGCTGTTAACCACTGAGTCATCTCTCTAGCCCCCAACCTCATTTTCTTGATGGCCTTGTAATATTTCATTGTATAAATACACTTCAAACATCTTACTTAGTTATCTGAGTTAGTTGTCATTAATGTTTCAACTTTTTTTAAAAATTAAAATATAATTACATCATTTCCCCTTCTCTTTCAACTGCTCACTCATAAGTGTACAACTTTTTCTTTGTTTTTCATACATAAAAATACATATTTTGATACATAAAATATACAGCCTGTTGAGCCCATTTAGTGCTGCTTGAATGCATATGATTTCAGAGCCGACAGTTTGGGAATTAATCTTTTTTTTTTTAACGACTGAATCTCTTTGGAAGTTGCATATTTGTAAATCCCAGCAGTAGGAAATAAGTAGAAGGATTTGGATTTCAAGTTCATCTTTACCTACATAGCTTAAACTGCAGTGAGATCCTGTCCTGAAAAAACATAAAACAATGTTTGGAGAGATGGCTCACCGGGTAAAGACCCCGCCACCTGTCCCTGACACCACATCATAGAAGAAGAAACCTGACTGGCCTCCATGTATAAGCATACACATTGGTACAAAATAAAGGAAAGTGCTGGCTATTACTGGGCATGATGGTTTAGACTTATAACCCCATCACTTGGCAGATATAGGCAGAAGCATTACAAGTTTGTGGCCAGTCAGGGATACAGAATGAGTTCAAGACCAGCCTGCAGTAAATAATAACTTTGTCTCAAAAAATCCAAGGGCTTGGTGCTAGAGAGATAGCTTAGCTGTTAAGAATACTGCTGCTCTTTCAGAGGGCCAGCATCTACATGGTAGTTCACTCACCTGTAACTCCACTCCCGGGGATCTAAGGTCTGTTGTGGTTCCTCTAGGCACTGCGTACACACGATAGATGGACATACATTCAAGCACACATTTAAAATACTTTAAAATAACTTTAAAAGAAGAACCAATTTAAAAAAGTCTTGAAATATATATCTACCTCAGCATAGACCATGTGCCTCTAGCACCCACAAGTTTCTGACCTTAAACTCAATTCTCCCCTTTGCTTTCTGAACGAACGGCCACAGTTATGAAAGTACATGCTACCCCTACTCAGTTTAGTTTCAATATACTTTTTCTTTCCCAGGCAGTTTTTATGTATAGACTCAAGTGAATCTTTTTGTTGAATAAATTTGTTAATAATTTCTTAGATGTCCCTGAAATCCTGAATCTTTTTAGTTTGTGTTAGCAGCTATTCTATGACATTGTGGTCACTTACTGTGATGCCAGCCCTGTATGAGGCAGTCCTGTACACCCCATTTCTGTCCCCTCAGTTGGAAAAGCGACTGGAACACTGGCTGGGGAAGACATTGCCTGGCAGTGACTGGACACCCAATGCCCGGTTTATTATTCGCTCTTGGCTTCGAGATGGCCTCAAGCCACGATGCATAACCCGAGATCTCAAATGGGGAACCCCCGTGCCTCTGGAAGGTTTTGAGGACAAGGTAAATACTCTTTATCTTTTAGTCATGGCTTAAAATGCTCAGTTTCGGGGCTAGTCCATGGGCTGGCAGATTAGGTTGGTGATTTCCTCTCAGCCTGAGACTCTTTGTTTCCCTCCAGGTATTTTATGTCTGGTTTGATGCTACTATTGGCTACCTGTCCATTACAGCCAACTATACAGACCAGTGGGAGAGGTGGTGGAAGAACCCGGAACAAGTAAGCAGGCTTCAGCCTGTCTGTGGGGACAGGGTGTGTAAGAGGTGGTAGTTTCAAGCAGTGTCTGACAATGTCTATTCCTAGGTGGACCTTTACCAGTTCATGGCCAAAGACAACGTTCCCTTCCATGGCCTAGTTTTTCCCTGTTCAGCTCTAGGGGCTGAGGACAACTACACCTTAGTCAAGCACCTCATCGCTACAGGTAGGTCCCTGACAGAGCACACAGAGGATGTTCTAGGGAATCAGGGCTGAGTCAGTACTGGGAGGAACATGGAGAGGGGCTGGTCTTAGGTTAGGGTTTGAGATGAAACAGGAGATCACTGAAGTGTGAGAATTCCACACAAAGGAGGGAAACAAGAACTTGAAAGCAAGAATGTAAAGGTAAAACTAGTATAAGGAAGGGGGCAGTGGACAAGTGGAGATGTGACTGGAACCTTTCTCTTTTGTCCAGAATACCTGAATTATGAGGATGGGAAATTCTCTAAGAGCCGGGGGGTAGGAGTGTTTGGAGACATGGCCCAGGATACAGGGATCCCTGCTGACATCTGGCGTTTTTATCTGCTGTACATTCGGCCTGAGGGCCAGGACAGTGCCTTCTCCTGGACAGACATGCTGACTAAAAACAATTCTGAGCTGCTTAACAACCTGGGCAACTTCATCAACAGGTAGGAAGGAGTTGGTTGAGATGTCCACGCCAGTGTGGAGAGAACCACGTGGGGAAAGTCTGTCTCTGTGGATTGGAGTTGGCTGTCATGCCAGCATATGGTAAACTGTAGTCTTGAGGCAAGGTCGCTGTAGGTCGGTTGTTTGGAGTTGGTCACAAAATCTTTGTGTATTATATTGTTTGTCTAGCAAATTGAAAGCAAAATACCTCAGCACAGAGACATGCATATGTGCCCTCCCTTCATGGCTTCAGACTTAGTCAGTTGTGGGCCTTTAACTTGGCCCTTAACCACCTTTATCGCCTCCATTAGAATATGTGTTAGTGGGGCTGGAGAGATGGCTCAGCGGTTAAGAGCACCGTCTGCTCTTCCAGAGGACCTGGGTTCGATTCCCAGCACCCACATGGCAGCTAACAACTGTCTGTAGTTCCAGTTCCAGGCAAACACCAAGGCAAATAAATAAATAAATAAAGTTTAAAAAAAAATATTAAAAAAAAAAAAAAAAGAATATGTGTTAGTTTATGACCTATGTCAGCTTGGTGATTCTGAATTTTACTTCTAAAAATATATAATTGCTTAACTCATTTATTTGCTTTAAGTTAATTTTTTAAAATTGTAAACCTCAAGGTCCATATTATTTCTTTTTTTAAAAAAAGATTTATTTATTATATATACAGTATACAGAAGAGGGCACCAGATGTCATCATAGATGGTTGTGAGCCACCATGTGGATGCTGGGAATTGAACTCAGGACCTCTGGAAGAGCAGTCAGTGTTCTTAATCTCTGAGCCATCTCTCCAGCCCCATTTCTTTATTTGCAAAATCATACTTTAGGAGAGAGGGTGGGGGGAGAATGTCAAATTTAAGCTTTACCTCTAATTTTTGGGGTCAGAAATTGTCAGACTTGCACAGGAATGGTACAGAATAAAGTTTGGATATTTTGTTGTTTTGTTTTTTGGTTTTTCACATCTGTTTACTGTTTGTGTGTGGGCTGCAGTTGACACACTGCAGTGCACACCAGCATACAACCTCTGAGTCAGTTCTTCTTTCCACCATGTAGGTTGCAGGCATTGACCTCAGGGCAGCAGGCCTGCTGGCTCTATATGCTGAGCAAGCTGGCTGGCCCTGGCATGAAGGCTTAGGAAAGTGGGATGCAAGTTCTCTAACAAAACTGGGCACTAACTTTTGTCTTTTCTCCCCTGACTCCAAGAGCTGGAATGTTTGTGTCTAAGTTTTTTGGGGGTTGTGTACCTGAGATGGTGCTTACTCATGATGACAAACGCCTGCTGGCCCATATCTCCTGGGAACTCCAGCACTACCACCAGCTGTTGGAAAAGGTTCGGTAAGTAACTTCCAACAGTCATATCAGCAAAGTGCTGCTGTGGTCGACAGGCCCGTGTACTTTGCTTTCTCCCTTCCCAGGATCCGAGATGCCCTGCGCAGTATCCTTACAATATCTCGACATGGCAACCAGTACATCCAAGTGAATGAGCCCTGGAAACGCATTAAAGGAAGTGAGGTGGACAGGTGTGTTCAGGAGCTATGTCTGGCTACAGGAATCAAGTGACTGCTGTGTCTTCTTAGTGGCCTTGACTTCTATCTCTCTCCCCAGGCAGCGGGCAGGCACGGTGACAGGTGTGGCAGTGAACATAGCTGCCCTGCTGTCTGTCATGCTCCAGCCTTACATGCCCACAGTCAGCTCCACCATCCAGAGCCAGCTGCAGCTCCCACTTCCAGCCTGCCGCATCCTGGTGACAAACTTCATTTGTACCTTACCAGCAGGTCACCGGATTGGCACAGTAAGTCTCATTAATGTTAGTGGAGCTGGCCAATTAAAATTCTTATTTGTACAGTGCTGCCTTTGGGGTAAGGCCAGAGACCTAACCATCTCTGGCTAATGAGGTATGGAGCTCTCCACGGCTGTTCTAAGAAGCCCAGGTGCAGAATTACTCTTATTGGCCTGTGAGAACACTAAGTGGCACAGTATAGAAACGGTTGAAGAGGACCATGATGACCTGATCTCCTGGTGTTAATATCCATATTCTCTAACACTGGATGATAACTGTATACACTGGGTCTTTATCCCCTTAGATCCATTTATTTCCCACTCCACTGAAGAGCCCTGCCCTGGCTTTTCTTTTTTTTTTTTCTTTTTTTCTTTTTTTTTTAAACTTTATTTATTTATTTGCCTTGGTGTTTGCCTGAAACTGGAACTACAGACAGTTGTTAGCTGCCACGTGGGTGCTGGGAATCGAACCCAGGTCCTCTGGAAGAGCAGAAGGTGCTCTTAACCGCTGAGCCATCTCTCCAGCCCCGCCCTGGCTTTTCATAGTGACTGCTGCCTTCTGGGAACTCTTGAAGCTGTCCCTGAATGAGCTCAGTGTTTGTTACACTTCTATCTCTTAGAAAGCATCTGCAATCTCTTAAGTGTCAGAAAGGGTGGAGCTTCTCTGCAGTGTGGTGGACGTTATTGGTAACTGATTCTGATGTGTTTCCATAGGTCAGTCCTTTGTTCCAAAAATTGGAAAATGACCAGATTGAAAATTTAAGGCAGCGTTTTGGAGGGGGCCAGGTGAGTAAGCGAGATTGCCCTCCCCGGCAAGGCAAGCATGTTCCCCGTGTTCCTCACTCCAGCCTAACCCCCAAGGCCTCCTCACGAGTCTCCTCCCACCTTTGGCTTCGCTGCTTTCCTCACTTAAGTTTTTCTTTCCTGTCTTAGCTACAAGAGTCCTTGGAGTTAAAGGTAACCATTTCCTCTGAGGTGTTATGTAAAACTAGACACCAGAGAGATTTATGGCGACAAGTAATAAATTTGCACTCTTCTCCAGGCTAAAGGATCCCCCAAGCTGCCAGTTGTGGAGGCAGTTTCCACGGTTACTACAGCTGGACCACAGGAGATACAAGTGCTGATAGACGAGGTGACCAAGCAGGTATGAAGCTTATGGCCCCGGGCGGGGGATGACACTGAGGTGTCGAGTCCACCCAGGCTCTCCCTGACCCCCATCCCTCTCTCAGGGCAACATAGTTCGAGAACTGAAAGCGCAAAAGGCCGACAAGAACCAGGTTGCCGCAGAGGTGACTAAACTCTTGGATCTAAAGAAGCAGTTGGCTTTGGCTGAGGGGAAACCCATTGAAACTCCTAAAGGCAAGAAGAAAAAATGAGAGGACATGCCCACATCAAGTCCCTTTACTGGGTATGGACAATAATAAAGAATGTACAATATATATATACACATATATACAGAGCTGAGACCCTCTGTCCTCTCGGCCCACGCAGTTGGGGAATGAATGGCGGTCCCGAGTGTTCATGCTTGGTGCAGATTGACCATGCGGTCGATCAGAGCCCGGCGAGTGGCTTCTACCTCCCTGGTCAGGCGCTCAATCTCCTGCTTGAGCCGTTCATTCTCCTCGGCTAGCTGCGCCACTTTCCTCTCGTTCTCCTGCTCTCTCTCCTTCAGCCGTTGCTTCCCAGCCCGGGCTGGGCCCTGACCACTCTGTCTCCGTTTCCTACCCCTTCCTTGACCCTCCTCTTCCTCCTGAGCCATAGAACTCTGGCTGGAATCTGGAGAGCGAGGGCTCTGAGAGGTGCTTGTGACCTCTGCCGGCCCTGGCTCCTCAGTGAGCCAAGCCAGCGATGCTGGGTCAAGAGTGGTGAAGGTTTTTGGTTCTTCCTTTAAGAAAGGGAAAAAAGGGAGGTGGATGTTAGTTGAGGAGAGGCAGACATGTTCTCCAGTTTTGTGAGTTTTTGCTTGACCTTTGAAGCAGGCTAGACTCAAATTTGCTAAGCTTAGGCTGGCTGTGAACCGAGCCTCTTCCTCCTCCACCTGCTGGCCCATTGTAAGACTAGCACCCTCACTCACCTCTTCGTTCCCAGGGGATGAGACATAGGGGCCCCCATTTTCATCTGAGGACAGCACCTCCTGCAGATCCTCATACCAGGCTTCCAGCTCCCAGCTGGACAGCGTCTCCAAGGTGAAAGGCAGGGACTCAGCTGCCATGTGTGCAGTTGGACTGTCTTCTGGAAAAGAGTATACAGGGTAAAGGTTCACTCATGGTTGGTAAGTCCATCTCATGCCTGTTTACACACAGGATTTAAAATGTACTAGTCTTGTGGGTAGGGTGGGGGTGTGGGATGTTAGTCCTTGAGAGCCACATGGGCAGGGGTGAAGTTCTCTACCCTCTCCATGCCACCACTGCACACAGCACAGGAGCACGCAGAGAGTGCAGGGACAGGGAGTCAGCGGATAACTACAGTACCTGCCACCAACCACATCCACCAGGAAAGAACTGACTCCCAAAATTGTCCAGGCTGAGAGATGGCTCAGTGGTTAAGAGCACTGACTGTTCTTCCAGAGGACCTGAGTTCAATTCCCAGCAACCACATGGCAGCTCACAACTGTCTGTAATTCCAAGAGCTGATGCCCTTACACAGTTATACATGCAGACAAAACACCAATCTCATAAAATAAAAATATTAAAAAAAAATTGTCCAGACCTTTACATGCACACCATGGCCAGCACCCCACAACACAAAAATTAATGTAATTAAAAACAAACAAAAGGGACTGGAGAGATGGCTCAGCGGTTGAGAGCACCGTCTGCTCTTCCAGAGGGCCCGGGTTCGATTCCCAGCACCCACATGGCAGCTAACAACTGTCTGTAGTTCCAGTTCCAGGCAAACACCAAGGCAAATAAATAAATAAAGTTTAAAAAAAAAAAAAAAAAAAAAAAAAAAAAAAAAAAAAAATAAAAAAAAAAAAAAAAAAAAAGAAAGAAAGAAATTGTTGTTAAAAAAAAAAAAAAAAAAAACAAACAAAAAACTCTAAAATCACTAGGCAGTGGTGTTTAATCTAGCACTCAGGAGGCAGAGACAGCAAGATCTCTGAGTTCAAGGCCAGCCTGGTCTGCAGAGTGAGTTATAGGTTAGCCAAGGCTACACAGAGAAATCTCATCTTGAAAAACAGCAAAAAAACCAAACCAAGCCAAACCAAAAAAAAAAAAACCCTTACAAGAAAATAAAATTATTTAGTAATCAACTATTTTGTTTCTATAAAAAAACCTTCAGTTTTACACACACGAGTGCAGTGTCTGGGCCCGAGGTGTTGGATCTCCTAAAGCTGGGGCTGAGCAGTTACAAGTCACCTGATGTGGATACTGGAAACCGGTTCAGGTCCACCAGAAAAGCAAGTGTGCTTAACCGATGAGTTCTCTCTCTAGCCTCTTATTTCCAGGTTTTTCTATTTGTTTTTTTAATTTTCTTTTTGTTCTAGGAATTGAACAAGGCTGGTATATATGTTAATATAGTGCACTACTAGGACTGAAGGAAACACACAACACATTTTTACATTTTTGTGTATAATCTTGGGGTCAATCAAACCTAATGCTTCACACAAAGATAGATACTGAACTACACCCGCAGTCCATTCTCTTTTCTTTTTTTTTTTTTTTAAAAACTTTATTTATGTATTTGCCTTGGTGTTTGACTGGAACTGGAACTACAGACAGTTGTTAGCTGCCATGTGGGTGCTAGGAATTGAACCCGGGTCCTCTGGAAGAGCAGATGGTGCTCTTAACCGCTGAGCCATCTCTCCAGCCCCCCATTCTCTTTTCAAAATTGTATTTATTTATGTGTGAGTGCTTGCATATATGTCTGTGTGCTGTGTGTGTACCTGGTACACATGGAGGCCAGAAGAGGGAATGGATTCCCTGGGAACTAGAGTCATAGACAGTTGTGAGTTGCCACGTGGGTGCTGGGAATTGAACCCAGGTCCTCTGCAAGAGCAGCAAGTGTTCTTAGCCACTGAGCCATCTCTCCAGCTCCTAAGAATAGACTTGTATTGAGATAGGGTCTTACTATAGAAAGCTCGGGCTGCTCTTGAGGTTCACGATCCTCTTGCCTCTGCCTCTTAAGTTCTGAGATTACAGGTATGAGGCATTATGTTTGGCTATGCATATATATTCTTCCGGGATTACAGTAAAAGTATTCAACTCACTTGGGAACACTGCTGGCAAATTCCAGGGACAATTACCAAGGCTTTTGTGTTTAGTTCTCTTGTGTGGGCAGCTTGGGCCAGAGGTCCTTGAGGTTTGTCTAACCTTGGTGTGGACTCTGAATTGGAAAGATAAGCCAATTGCCATTGTTGAGGTTGGCTGTGGGAGCTAGCTTTCAATTGGGAACCGCTCTAAAAATAATGTTATAGAGTCAGAGAAAGGCAGGGGCTGACAGCAGAACCCTGTTCAGAGCAAACCCTCTCCTCACCAGTGTCTGGCAACGCAGCCCTAAGCAGCCCTGGGAGTGGACTCGAGTGAGAAGGGTTGGTTAACTTTACCTGTTTTCAGGTGTGGTGATGTATGAAGATACACTTCCTTCTGGAACACTGTGGAGAACAAAGACAAACGTTCACTGTCTGAAGCAGGCTCTTTACCCCTAGTCTCTGAAACTCGGGTCCTTCTCTAGGTTGCTTTTTTTCCCCTTGGTTTTTCAAGAAGGGGTTTCTCTGTGTAACTCTGGCTGTCCTGAAAACTGGCTCTGTAGGCCAGGCTGTAGTTCTCTCTCTCTCTCTCTCTCTCTCTCTCACTCACACACACACACCCCAACACCAGAGAGAGATTTTGTATGTTTATCCTTGAAGCTAATTCCAAGGACAGAAGCAAGCTTCATTTTATTTTTAGTTGCTGACATTTGTAGTCCTGATTACACAATCGAAAAGTTCTAGCCAACTAAGCTTTCTCTAAATTCCAGATTAGACCTCCCCCCAGCCAGAGTGAGGGCTAAACTACGGGGAAGAGGAGGAGGATGCTGCGGCATGTGCTACTCTTCATTCTCCCACTGGCGGCCTCTAGTCATCCAGCCTGAGGCCTCCACCTCTGCGGTCTACCTGCTGTCCCCTTTGGAAGGTCTAGCAGGCAGGCAGATACACTGAAAACAAGCTCTGCCGGCCTGGCCTTTCCAAGGCTGTGTCATTTGAAGTGGCAGCTCTAGTTCCAGTGTCCTTGCTCCCTCCTCTCACATCCCACAACCCGGTCTAAAGCCAAGTACTGCTGTTACACTATTTCTAAATGAAAATCATTTACCACACCTCCCCAAGATTACTGTGGAAGTTTCCTTTAAGAAATCTCCCTTGGGGGCTGGAGAGATGGCTCAGCGGTTAAGAGCGCCGTCTGCTCTTCCAGAGGACCGGGGTTCGATTCCCAGCACCCACATGGCAGCTAACAACTGTCTGTAGTTCCAGTTCCAGGCAAACACCAAGGCAAATAAATAAAATAAATAAAGTTTAAAAAAAAAAAAGAATTTTTTTAAGAAATCTCCCTCATTTCTTTTCTTTTTTCCTGACAGGGTCTCTCTCACTCTGTAGCCATGGCTGTCATGGAACTCAGTAGGTAGAAAAGGCTGGCCTCAAACTCAAGAGAAATTTGATTGCCTCTGCCAGACAGTGGTAGCGCCATGCCTCCCGAGTGCTGGGATTAGAGGCACATGCCACTGTGCTCTAGTGAGTCCTCTCATTTCTAGTCTAGTCTTCTATCTTTATTTCATGGCGGGGCTTGACCATAGTGTCCTCTGTACTAGACAAGCAGTCTTCCATTGCACTATATCCCCAACCCTTTATTTTGAGTCAAGGTTTCACTATGTAGCCCAGGCTGGCCCTGAACTCAGAGATATACCTGCCCCTGCTTCTCTGTCAGAATTAATACATGTGCCATGACACTGGGCCTTAGGTCATTCTCTTGCTCAGATCCCGACAGTGGCTTCCTGGTTCATGACTTTTAAAGACAAGCATCCTGAGAATGGCCTACAGTGCTCTCTCTCAGGTTCGATCCAGTTGGGCCCACCATCCTGTTCCACCAGGCATGCTTTATCTTAACCATTCTGCTCTGGCTGTTCCTTCTGGAAAGCTCTATCACTTTACCTGCATGGCTCACATGCTTGCCTTATTTGGGTCTTTCACCTAAAATCCCAGTGAGGTAATTCCTGACATGAACAAAAGCTCTAGCCACAACCCTGAGTACTCTCTAGTCTCCTGCTTTTTTTCTCATGGTGCTTTGCTTTCTGCAGAAATATAAGCTGTTTTAAGAGTAGTTTTATCTTTTGCTCCTAATAGGTCCTCAAATGCTCGGCACATAGTTGGTGCTTATTAAGCATTTGCAGAGAACAGACTAAGCCTTGAGGCAGAGCCCAAGCTGCCTGTCTCTGGGGACTGCAGATGCAATATTGCCCTGAGTGTTTCTCTGCAGGGCTGTCCTCTGGGGGAAACTCCCTTGGTCTTCCAGTGTGTGGGGCTTGGCTTTCATCAGCAGTGGAGCCCCAGGCCAGAGGGTACAGAGAGAGACAAACAGTGGGCTGGCCTGATGCAATGGTTACAGAGGTTAGCTTCGAGACAGGACTGAGTAGAGGCAGAGATCAGTCTTGGGAGAAGCACAAGACCCCGGAGAGATCCCAAATAACTTCCCACAGTTAAAGAGATCCAGACTGCTCTCTTGTACAGAAACCCAGAAATCTCTGGGGCAAAGGGGAAAACCCATCTATGCTCCTCCCCGACTCCACACACACACACATCGCAAAGGTCTGTCAGTCTTAGGATTCTCTTGAACTTTAGGGTCAGGAACTAAAATAGCATGCTGGCCCCTGAGGCGCTGAGAGAGTTGGAAGTCATGACGCTGCTGGAGCAGAGGCCAGAGTCCTCTGTATGGGGGTGTGTCCTGCTGCCCCGCCTTTCCCTGGACAGGCCTAAAATGGCCCTCAGTTCGCCATGCAGAGAATGAATTTCTCGAGGGCAATCGTTGTCCCTTTGCCTAACGGCACAGAGCACAGACCAACTCGAGACAGCGGAACGGTAATGCAATCGCCCAAAGTGAGGGAGAGCCGTAAGCACCACTCGTGAATCAGGGATTCCCCGCCTTCATCCCTCCCTGGGTCTGCAGGCTCACTGTGGAAGGGGTGGGGCTACATCTTCAAGAGCAGTCGTCCCCAACTTTATAAAACTGTGCTGGCAAGGGCGGGAAGGTAAGGGGTAGACGGAGTCAGTACTCGCCTCTCTCCGCAGGTTCCGGCTTTTATTTTGGCTCTGTCGCTGCCACCCGTTCATCTTCAACCTGATCTGATCGACGTATTAGACTCGAGCTACTGACCTCTGGAGCGCAGAGCGAAGATCTTTTACGCTGGCCCTGCCCCTCCTCTTAGGGGCAGGGTCCAGGAGCCAGCCAATCAGAAAGCGGCACGCTGGCACTGGCTCCACCCCGCCGCTCACATCCGCCACTCAGGAGTCCCGCGGCCCCGCCCCCATCGCACCCTCCGGCTTGAGAATCTACGTTGTCTCGGACCCGGAAGTGGCTTTGGGTCACGAGGCTTCGTGGAGGAGGTGAGTGAGTCATGCGCGAGCGCGCGCGCGCGGAGGAGAGTGCGGCGCGGGAGGGGGTGACGGGGGGCGGGGATGATGCAATGTTTGGCAACCTGTGTCTGCGCGCGCACGCGCAGGGGCCGTCGATGGTGGTGGGAGGTGCGGGGGGGGGGGGAAAAGAGGGCGGAGCGCCAGCTCCCAGGACCCAACGGCCCCAACGGCTGTCCTTCCTGAACTTGTCTGCCCGGGAGGGAGCTGCGGCTCGACCCACCTCCATCACTTCCAAATTACTCCTCCATAAAGACTCCCATTTTCCCCGGCCCCTCCCACCTAATGGGCACCGAGGCCCTTGAAGCTCTTTAAAGTTTCCATTAGTCCCACCTGGATTGACATCTTCCGAGCCTTTTAAGAGATCTCACCTCCTTTAACCTTCTAACGCTTCCCAAAGGCTGAGCTACTGGCATTTCCTTGGTAGTTTTCTTGGCAAAGCACCTTTGACGTTTGCGAGTCGTCCATTGCATGCCACAGTTCAAGTTCTTTGTAGAGTGCACCCGAGTCCCTCCACGAAGACCAATACCCACCCTTCTCCTTCTCCCAGACCGCAAGCCCTGTGACTCCCTGCTGAGCAGCTGGCCTCCAGGAGTCTGGGGTCAGGACCTATAGTAGAGCCCGGGACGTACATGCACTTGAGCGCATGACCGCCCTGGACTGGGTTATCAGAGAGAACACAGATGATTCTGCCTTAATTTACCCATTTGTAAATTAAAGGACAAGAGCAAAAGGTAAAATGAGCACGGTGGAGGCAACTTGTACAAACGTAAAAACATCTTGCAAAATGTATTTCTGTGCCATGAAAACAGAGGCCATGTGGTGGCCTAGTACATAGTCTGTCGCACAGTCGGAGCGAGGCAAGCCCGACTTTGCTAAGTGCAGACTGCACCGAGACCGGGTGCTATCGGAGGCTGCGACAGTGACAGGTCCTTGGCCAGACCTTCATTTCCCCTTCTGCTAGGCGAGGTGGGGGTGGGCTGCAGCAGATGGTCTGTCTGTCCTGGCCTGAAGACAGCCCTGGCTGTCAGTGACAGGCGGGGGTCATGTGACTTGACAGGCAGAGGTCGTGTTGTGACATGCTGACCTGGAGAGGCGGGTCAAGTCTCGGCACACAACCCGGGAAGCCTACGGGGCGGGGCAGGGCAAGTCGCGACTTTCATCTTTTAGGGCTGGCCGGCCCCTCCCGGACCTGACATTCCTGGCTCCCCCTCCCCAGGGAGGCCTGGGATTGGCCACCGGTGGCCCGGGAAGAGGCCCAGATCCTTCCGCGGAGGGCGGGAGGGGGGCGGTGGCCGCGTGGGGTGTTTGTTCTCTTGGGGATTAATGGGGGGTTGTGGGGGAGGGGTAGGCGCGCTCCCGCATGCGCACTGCGTCCCCTCCTGTTGGCTCGCTGCTGGCCGCTGGGCGGGGGCCCGGCCCCGCCCCTCTCCCGTCCGGGCAGCGGCGGCGGCGGCGGCGGTGGCGGCGGCAGCGACGGCGGCGGCGGTAGCAGCCTGCGCGGTGCCTTCTGGGAACGGAATCCCCAGGGCTGCCCCTGGCCCCTATGGCGCATGCGCGGGAGGCCGCTCGGTGATCCGCGGCGGCGGCGGCGGCGGCGGAGGCGCTTCCTGCTAAGACCGGCCGGGGCCGTACCGGAGGCTCGGGCTCCACCGACCCACCTCCCACCCCCTCCCACTCACCCTCTGGGCCGCGACTGCGCAGGGCGGGGCCAGCCGAACCATGGGCCGCGGTGAGTGCGGGGCCCGGCCCCCCCGCCCCTCCCCCTCCCTCCCTCCCTCCCTCCCTCCCTCCCTCCTCTCTCCTCCCCTCGGTCCCCAGCCTCTGCCCGTCCGCGTCCTCCGGCCCCTCTCCCCGGCCCCATCCACAGCCCCCACCGTCACCTGCCCCCGCCGCCTCTCCTCCTCCTCCTCCTCCGTGCCTGACTTGTGCCTTCCTGACCTCCCTCCCTCCCTCCCTCCCTCCAGCGCTTCGCCCACCCTCCACCCGCCCTCTCCCCAAGTTCCTTCCTACTTGGTGAGCCTGCCTTCCCCTCCTCCCCAAGCTGAAGGAAGCAGTCTGGGTGACAGGGCGCCTTGTTATGAGAGGGAAAGTTTGGAAGGCGTCAGTGTGCGGTGGGAGCGATGGTGAGGTTGGTGCGGACACTTGCAGGTTTAAGGGGCGGCCCTACATGTCAGAGAATACTTCTTGTTGCTTGGTGGGAGCCGGTGGGAGATTATAAATCCCCTTTTCTTCGGCTTGGGAGAGGACCAGGAGCTTCTCGGGGTCCTGGAGGAAGACAGAGCTCTGCTTCCAGCCTCTCTCGAGCTCCAAATGAATTAGGTCTGAGATTGTGTGATGGAGTGAGCATGGGGGGATTTCTGTTGGTACCACCCTGCCAGGCAGTTGGGCAATTGCTTGTGACCTGTGGGGCAATCTGTACTTTTTATATGATCTTCCTGGGGGAGGGAACAGCGGTGGCCAGACACTGGGAAACTTCCTAGTGGCCTGGCATTATGGGAATTAGCCCACACTCCTTGTTGAAGTCTTCTGTCCCTAGACAAAGGGAACTAGCCCTTCATATGTCAAGATATTAGGGTATGATTTTGTGGTCCTTGGGAGTTGGGGTGCTGAACTCCTTTGCTGTCTCCAGGGACTCGACTTGGAGAGGACAGTTGTGGACTTGGCCAGCAGATCTCTGAGGTCCTTTAGGCACAGCATCATGTTATTTATGGACCTTTCCTTGAGTGTTCTGGGTTGTGGTGCTTTCTTGAGTTAGGTAGATTCTTGAGAGGCCCTCTCTTTCCTTGTGTTGCAGGTGTGGGCTAAGCTGGTGGCCCCGGCTTTAGATCGGATCCCACAATGTTTGCAGAGATGTTCAGGTAGCCATCCATGGTGGTGTGGCAGAGGATCCCTCCTCCCCAGCAATCTGAGGGGCTCCCTTTGCCACTCAGAAAGCCTGAGTTTCCTTGGGTCTCCCACCGCCTTTGCCTCCCTGGAATTCTCCCTCAGGTACCCAGCCCAGTTTAATCGTCCTGGTGCCCACATGGATGTCTGTGTTATCAGGCGCAAGGGAGCTGATTACACACAATGAATGGTGGCAATGAGAGCAGTGCAGCAGACAGAGCTGGGGGCCCTGTGGCCACGTCTGTCCCCATCGGTTGGCAGCGCTGTGTGCGAGAAGGTGCTGTGTTCTATATCAGGTATGGCTTTTCGGGCTCCCTGACTGCCTTAGCCTGTTAGCCTGCCCTCCCCCCTCCTCTGAGAACTTCACTTTCTGGGACCTTGTTGCTCTCCTGTGCCCGCTCCTTCCTCAGCCTCTTCACCGTGTATCTCTGGGTCTTTGGATCTGCTCTTTGTTTCTTCTCACATCCCTTATGCCTTGCCCTTCCCAGGAAAGCATTTAACTGTCCTTTAGGGAGTGTCTCCAGATTGGCTGACAGTTAACACCATCCCCATGACCTGTTCCTCCCCAGCCCAAGTGGCACAGAGCTGTCTTCCCTGGAGCAAACCCGGAGCTACCTCCTCAGCGATGGGACCTGCAAGTGCGGTCTGGAGTGTCCACTCAATGTCCCCAAGGTTAGAGTCCTGGGGATGCCAAAAACGTAGGCATAAGCCGGAAGACTTAATCCAGATTCCTGACTACATATGGTAGGTACCTTGAGGTTCCACCCCCTCAGTGCCCCGTCTGTGCCTTCTACCTTACAGGTTTTCAACTTTGACCCTTTGGCCCCGGTGACCCCGGGTGGGGCTGGGGTGGGGCCCGCATCAGAGGAGGACATGACCAAGCTGTGCAACCACAGGCGGAAAGCTGTTGCCATGGCAACTCTGTACCGCAGCATGGAGACCACCTGCTCACACTCTTCTCCTGGTGAGTTTTTTCTGCCACTTTAGAAAAGAATGAGGAGGGGCTGGAGAGATGGCTCAGCGGTTAAGGGCACTGACTGGTCCTCCAGAGGACCTGAGTTCGATTCCCAGCACCCACATGGCAGCTACCAACTGTCTGTAGTTCCAAGATCTGACACCCTTACACATTTATACATGCAGGCAGAACACCAGTTCACATAAAAATAAAAATAAATTATTTATTTTTTTTTAAAAAAGGGATGAGGAGAACCTGAGGGTTTAGAAGGAGGATGGTGGGGGAGCTCCATGAGAAGGGACAAGGATGGGGTTGGTGGGGACAGCTTTGGAGCTTGTTGAGTTGGGATGGAGAAGACAGGAAGCTGACCCTTACTTCTTATTTATTGCAGGAGAAGGAGCAAGCCCCCAAGTGTTCCCCACGGTGTCCCCAGGGCCCCCCTCTGTCCGCCCTCCTTGCCGAGTCCCTCCTATGGCTCCTCTTAATGGGGTTCCTGGCTCCCATCCCCAAGAACCACCGTCGGCCCCCCAGTCCTTCCCCCCTCTCACAGGCCCTGCAGGGCTCTTCCCCCCACCACGGCTTCCTGATCCAGTTCCCCCTGGGGGCAGCAGCCCTTGTTTCCTCCCCAGAGGCAATGCTCCCTCTCCAGCCCCACCTCCTCCTCCTGCTATCAGCCTCAATGCTCCCTCTTACAACTGGAGAGCGCCTCTCCGACCCAGCCTGGTGCCCTCCGACCTGGGCTCTCCCCCGGCTCCTCATGCCTCCTCCTCACCACCTTCAGGCTCTCCTCTCTTCCATTGTAGTGATGCCTTAACACCTCCTCCCCTGCTCCCGAGCAATAATCCCCCTGCTCCCCCTGCCCCCTCTGGTCCCGCCACTCAGCCACCAGTGTCTTCAGCCACTATGCACCTGCCCTTGGTCCTGGGGTCCTTGGGAGGGGCCCCCACAGTGGAGGGGCCGGGGGTACCCCCACTCCTTGCTAGCAGCCTACTCTGTGCAGCGGCCAAGGCACAGCATCCCCCGCTGCCCCCTCCCAGCACTTTACAGGGCCGAAGGCCCCGTGCCCAGGCACCCTCCGCCTCCCACTCATCACCCCGGCCCGCTCAGCGTCGTCCGCGGCGGCCCCCAACTGTCTTGAGATTGCTAGAAGGGGGAGGCCCTCAGACCCCCAGACGGAGCCGTCCTCGGGCCCCCGCTCCTGTCCCCCAGGCCTTCCCTCTCCTGGAGCCATCCCAGCCCATTCTCCCCTCTGTTCTGTCCCTGCTGGGGCTCCCCACCCCTGGCCCTTCCCACTCTGATGGAAGCTTTAACCTTTTGGGGTCAGATGCACACCTTCCTCCTCCCCCAGCCCTCTCCTCAGGGAGCCCTCCCCAGCCCAGGCACCCCATTCCGCCCTCTCTGCCTGGGACCACCAGTGGCAGCCTCAGCAGTGTGCCAGGTACGAGCGCGCTGGCGTTTCTCAGCCTGGGGGAAACTGGGAAAGCTCGTTGGAGGTTTGGGAGTCCGTGGGGCGGCTGGGTCAGTTCTAGCAAGAGGCTGGCCTGCAGCTGCATTTCCTTTCTCTTACAGGTGCCCCTGCCCCACCAGCTGCCTCCAAAGTCCCTGTAGTCCCGAGTCCTGTGCTTCAAAGCCCATCTGATGGGCTGGGGATGGGGGCAGGCCCAGCCTGCCCTCTGCCTCCCTTGGCTGGTGGGGAGGCTTTCCCTTTCCCCAGCCCTGAGCAGGGCCTGGCACTCAGTGGAGCTGCCTTCCCAGGGATGCTGGGGGCCTTGCCTCTCCCTCTGAGTCTGGGACAGCCTCCACCTTCTCCATTACTTAGCCACAGTTTATTTGGTGTGCTGGCTGGGGGAGGGCAGCCTCCCCCTGAGCCCCTGCTACCCCCTCCAGGGGGCCCTGGGCCTCCCTTAGCCTCAGGCGAGCCCGAAGGGCCTTCGCTTTTGGTGGCCTCTTTGCTTTCTCCGCCCCCGTCAGACCTCCTTCCCCCCCCTTCTGCACCCCCTAGCAATCTCCTTGCTTCTTTTCTGCCCCTGTTGGCCCTGGGCCCCACAGCTGGGGATGGGGAGGGATCTGCAGAGGGGCCTGGGGGTCCAAGTGGGGAGCCATTTTCAGGTTTGGGAGACCTGCCCCCCCTGCTATTCCCCCCACTTTCAGCCCCCCCCACCCTCATAGCTTTAAATTCTGCGCTGCTGGCTGCCAGCCTGGATCCCCCCTCGGGGACACCCCCCCAGGTAAGGCCTAGGGTGTGCTTCGGTGGGGCAGAATGAGAAGCCGGGATAGGAGATCTTTGGGCCCTGAGGAAGACTTGGGCTGGGCTGGGGTTAGGTAGGGTGGGTGTAAGAAGGGAGTCAGACTTGGGTGCGTGTGAAGGTCCTCTTCCGTCTGTCAGACGCTCTATCGTATGCTGTAACCCTTGTTCTTAGCCCTGTGTCCTGAGTGCCCCCCAACCTGGACCACCTACCTCCAGTGTCACCACGGCAACTACTGACCCGGGGGCCTCCTCTCTGGGCAAGGCCCCCTCCAACTCAGGGAGACCCCCCCAACTTCTTAGCCCTCTGCTGAGTGCCAGCCTGCTGGGTGAGTGGGAAGAGACTCTGACACTGGGTAAAGCCTGGAGACTGCGGGGTCAGCTCAGTCTGTTAGGGAGTCTGTGACAGCCAGCGTCTCTCCACAGGTGATCTGTCTTCACTGACCAGCAGCCCTGGGACCCTCCCCAGCCTGCTGCAGCCTCCTGGTCCTCTTCTTTCCAGCCAGTTAGGGCTGCAGCTCCTCCCTGGGGGGGGAGCGCCTCCCTCCCTGTCAGAGACGGCTAGTCCCCTAGCCTGCCTGCTACAGAGTCTGCAGGTGAGCAAGTGCTGGGTCTCTTTCTTAGGACTGGCAAGGCTTTCCCGGCGCAGAGAACTTGGGTTGAAATGGACATGTTTTTTGCCAGCAGATCCCTCCAGAGCAGCCAGATGCACCCTGTCTGCCCCCGGAGAGCCCCGCCTCAGTCCTTGAACCGGAGCCTGCCCGGCCTCCCCTCAGTGCCTTAGCCCCACCCCACGGTTCTCCTGACCCCCCAGTCCCTGAGCTGCTCACTGGGAGGGGGTCAGGGAAACGGGGTCGGAGGGGAGGAGGGGGACTTAGGGGCATCAATGGCGAGACCAGGCCAGGCAGAGGCCGAAAGCCTGGCAGCCGCCGAGAGCCTGGCCGACTGGCCCTCAAGTGGGGGACGCGTGGGGGCTTCAATGGACAGATGGAACGGTCCCCAAGAAGGACCCACCACTGGCAGCATAATGGGGAACTAGCTGAAGGGGGTGCTGAGCCCAAGGATCCACCCCTTGCCGGGCCCCATTCTGAGGACCTTAAGGTAGGTCTGACATTGTAAGGTCAGGGCTCAGGGCTCTCCTGCACGGTTCTCACTTCCCCACCGACTGTCCATTTCTCCTCACTCAGGTGGCCCCGGGGACAGTCAGAAAGTCTCGTCGTGGCCGGAGGAGAAAATACAAGTGAGTGTGAGACCCACCCACCCCTGTGGCACCTGTTTGTCAGGACGATAGGAATATGTCCACACAGTGGCTTGGGGTCCTTTTATTTTTGTGGTGTTGGGGATCAAACCCAGGGCTTTGTGTATATTAGACCGAGTATTCTACCATTGAGCTGTACCCCCTGGCCCCAAATAGTGGCTTGTTTTTCAAAAATGGCAGCTATTTGAATATGAATAAGGATATTCTACCTTTACTATCCAAATGTAGACAGTTTCTCACCCAGCCTTCTGAAATTCACCTGGTGCTTAGGAGCTGTTCCTGATCATCTGTACCCTTATTGCAGCCCTGCCCGGAACAGCAGTAGCTCCCGCCAGGACGTTACCTTGGAACCCAGCCCTACAACCCGAGTAAGTGTGGGCTTGGTAGATGTGCAGTTAGAAGCGTGAGGAGGTGAGCCAAGAGGAAGATGGTCTGAGGAAGGTGCCCGCCATCTCTTCTCCTAACTTGTTTTGTGCAGACGGCTGTCCCTCTGCCTCCCCGGGCCCGCCCTGGACGTCCTGCCAAAAACAAGAGGAGGAAACTGGCCCCATAGCAGCCATACCTGGAGCCCTGGAGCTGGATCTGACCCTGACTGGGGAGAGCTGAGTGCTGAGCCTTGGGAGCCCCTGCCGGCCACGTGCACCTGTGGACAGTGGGTGGGGGCACTACTCCCCACTCAGAGCACAAATGCAACCCCTTCCCCTACAAATCCCATCCTGAGCCATTGCAGGGGGTAGGGAAGCTCCCCCTCCCCCCCAAAGCCATGTCACTGAAGAGGCCTGGGGGGGTGGTATATGGCCCTCTCCCCATCAGGCGCTAAGGGGAACACCCCTTCCCCAGGTCTTTTATTTGTTTAAGTTATTTTTGCACAAATGACTTTTATATTTAATTCGACTTCATTGCCTCCCTTCTTAAAGCCAGCAGGCTCAGTTTACAAACCTGTGAGCTACTGTTGGCTGCTGCCCTCCTTCCCAGTGAAAGGTACAAAGCAATAAGCATCATGCATCTTCCCTCACCCTCAGCACCCCTCTGCCTCTGGCTCAGGTTGCTCAAAGCACAGATCCCTCTTACCCCTGACCCCAGGATTGAAACACATAGCCTCATTTCAAAGTGTAGCCAGGTTCCCTCTGCTTTCCTCTGGGATATGAAAAAAGGGGGTAAGGGGGCACAGAGGACCTTTTGGACTCTCCTCCCATACACACTACACTGCCCCTTCTCCCCCATCAAAACGCTCAGAGACATGTGATGATGCGACTGAGGATTATGCAACGTGGTCCAACCGGAGCGGCCAGCATGACCAGCTGACCAGGGGCTGCCTCCTGCCTTTTTTTTGTAAAGACAAGACCCTTGGGAGTTTTAATTCTGTTTTGTACTTGCCCTGTGGGGCCTCCACTGCTTTTCTATGGGAGACACTCTTAATTTAACAGATGAGAATATTTTGAAACTCTGGTTCTGACTCTGTACTCATTTTTATTTAGTTCTTTGGTAAGAACAGGTTTACAACTGAAATAGTCTAGACTAGCGTGGCTTAGACTGTTATGCTTTGCATGTCTGTCTCAGCACTGCCTCTTTAAAACCCAGGGAACAGAGCAGAGGCTACACAGTACAACAGCATTTAATGGTCAGAAATAGTTGGCCAGTCTTAGAGTCAGCCACAGAAGCTGTGTTAGAGGACAGGATCCAGTCCTCCCCCACGCCAGGCAAAGCAATTATTGGACATGAGCTGGCTTGTGGCTGGGCCCACATCCTCATCCACTGAGCCTGAGGACAGACTCCCATCTAATGCCCCAGCTACCACTCTATTCGTCAGGGGAGGGGTCTACACCCCACATGCAAGAAGATCCCTTGCCCTTTGTCAGGTGGGATGGGGCTGTGAGTTACGATGAAGGGGAAGGAAGCCCCGTGGAAGCCTCACAGAGCTCGGGCAAGGGCCACTCCTGTTCCAGCTCTCCACACGCTCACTTCCCCAGCTTCTTCATCCGCTCCTCAATGCTGGCAAAATTCCCCTCAACTGTGGCCAAGTTCTCACCAATAGTTTTCTGCACCTAAAAAAGGGGGAAAGAAGTCTTGTTTTTGTTCGGTCCAGGTGTCCACTGGGGATGAAGAGTACCCAGAAGAAATTCTCTTTAAAGGAAAAAGAAATGGAGCAGCTAAGATATATCTCAGTTGGTAGAGTGCTAGCAAGCATAAACCAAGCATGGTGGCACATGCCTCTAAATCCAGCACTCAGGATGCAGAGGCAGAAGGATCTCGGAGTTCCAGGCCACAGCCTGTTCTACAGAGCAAGTTCCAGGATACAATAAAATAAACACAGGAGTCACAGCTCTGGGTGTCTGGTTATGAGAGGGTGGGTGGGTGGAGTCTCCACACTCCCCTCAGAGTACTATGGACTTAGATCAGGGTCTGCATTCCCGTCCACCCTGCCTTCAGATCTCATCTCTTACTTTATGAAAGGATAACAGACTGATGAAATGACTTTCACTGGTTCAGAATTTTAGAAAGCTAGAGGAAAAAAAAATACACCAAACACTCCGTTTTTTGTTTTGAGACAGCATCTCTCTATAGCCCTTGTAGTCCTGGAACTAGCTCTGTAGACCAGGCTGGCCTCAAACTCCGAGACCTCCTTCTTCTGCCTCCTGAGTGCTGGAACTAAAGGTGTGTGCCACTACACTTGGCTTTTTCTTTCCCCCATTTATTTCTTTTATTTATTTTGAGACTAGGTCTCATGTAACTGTGACTGGCCTGGAACTCACTAAGGCGACCAGGCTGGCCTCAAACTTAAGAAACTGCCTGCTTCTGCCTTAGAAGTACTACGGTTAAAGGGCTTGCACAACACCCTTGACCTGTTTTGTTGTTGTTTTGATGGTGGTCTATGATGCTGCTCCCTACAGCAGGAAGAACAGTTCATGCAGTAGAAAGTGAGCACTCAGCTATGTGCTGAGCACTGCACTGCCAGAGGAGCGAAGGGAGACAGCTGATGGCTGGAGGGAGTCGGCAGGTAGGAGCGCGAGCTGTTCTTAAGAGGCCCTGGGTTCAGTCCCCAGCACGCATGTGCTGCATGTGCTCGTTCCTAACCATTTGTAATTGTTCTAGAGGATCTGACACCCATGCAGGAAAAACACTCCCACATATAAAATCAGATAATCTCAGAAGAAGGAACAGGGCTGCGAATAATGTGCTTACTGTGCAGCAAACATCAGGACCTGAGTGAAAACAGCCTGGGGCTGGAGACAGCTCAGAGGCTAAGAGCACTGGCTGCTCTTCCAGAGGACCTGGGTTCAGTTCCAGCACCCACAGGGCAGCTCACAGTTGTCTATAATAAGCCATTCTGGCCTCCCTGGGCACTGGGTATACATATGGCACACAGACATGCAAACAGGAAAAACACCTACAGGCAAATAAAAGTGGGAACAATGGGGGGCTGGAGAGATGGCTCAGCGGTTAAGAGCACCGTCTGCTCTTCCAGAGGACCAGGGTTCGATTCCCAGCACCCACATGGCAGCTAACAACTGTCTGTAGTTCCAGTTCCAGGCAAACACCAAGGCACATAAATAAATAAATAAATTTAAAAAAAAAAAAGTGGGAACAATGGTATTTATTCCAGTGCCCCCATGTGTATGTGTTTGTACTGGAGGCAAGGGGACCTAGCATGCTCCAAGCCTAGTTAGAGCAACAAGTTCCAAGCATTTCTGTAAGAGACCCTGTCTTGGAAAGGCTGGAGAGATGGCTGAGGGTCAAGAGCACATACTGCTCTGCAGCAGGCTCAGGCTCAGTTTCTAGAATCCATACTAGGTAGCTAGTTCATAACTGCCTAAAGTGCAGCTCCAAAAGGACTTGGTGCCTCTGATCTCCAACAACCACCCACACTTCAATATTGTAATAACAGTGGGGAGTGACAGGAGGTAAGCATTAACTTGGGCACAGGTAAGTGCATTCCCAACACACATGGGTACACACACATGCACATAAACACTGGAAACCCGGTCTGCAGAGATGCATCCTCAGTTAAGAGCACTGACTGTGCTTCCAGATGACTCGGGTTCAGCATAAGCAGCTCACAACTATCTGTAACTCCAAGATCTGACACCTTCACACAGACATACATCCAGACAAAACACAAATGCACATACAATAAAAATAAAAAATAGGGTGGTGGTGGCACACGCCTTTAATCCCAGCACTTGGAGACAGAAGCAGGCAGATCTCTGAGTTTGAGGCCAGCCTGGTCTACAGAGTGGGTTCCGGGAAAGCCAGGGCTACACAGAGAAACCCTGTCTAAAAAACCAAAAGAAAACACTAGCAATCAGAAGATGAACAAAGAAGGGGAATCTAAAGCAAACCGTGGGCAGGCCTGATTCCCGCCCTCGGGAGTCTAAAGCAGCAAGTCTTGTTCAGTTGTGAGTCTGAGTCCAGCCAGAGTAGACAGCAAGGCCTGTCTCAGAAACAGTCGAGCATGACAGCACTGTCCTGTGACCCAGCACTTGAGAGTTGGGGAAGGAAGACTGCCACATATTTGGGGCCAGCCTGGTCTACAAAACAGTTCTCAAGTCAGCCAGAATTAGACTCTGTCCAATATCCTCTCCTGCCAAAACAAAGTCCAAGGCTAGACAGAGAGGTTAACTAGATTAGGCACAAAGGTCCTACAACTATGAAATCAGAACGGACATTCAAAGTCCTAAGACAAACCCCTCTGAGGTAGGGCTGGAGAACCTCTGAGGTCTGTGATGGAAAAAGTGACCACAAAACAAGAAGCTGGACACACCTGGGTCAGAAGAGTGGTGTTGTCCTTAAGGGAACCGGCAATCATCTGCTGAGTGGTATCCAAGTGTGTTAGGAGCTGACCAAACTGCATAGCTACAGAAGAGAAGAGGGGCATGCTGGAGGCAGAGCCCACGTGAGGGGGAACAACAGGGCCCCTGCCTGGGGAGCAGCCTCACACCTTGCTCATGGAGCTGCTTGATGGTGACTAGTCTCTGCACCAGCTCAGGGAGGGTGGAGGCGATGGGGCTCCAGCGCTGTATGGTCTCATAAAGCTGGTGTACCTGGAAGAACATGACAGGCCCAGGATGGCTGAGGTCACAGGTCCACTGGAGAAGGAAAACTGCCTGGACTTTCTCTCACAGCAGAGGACCCGAGACTCTGCTAAATCTCTACACTGATGTCAGCACTCAGAGGAGAACCCTGGGGAGCCAGCACAGGGGCTATAAAGACGGAAGGCTCTTCCTGACCTTGCTCTGTGTATCTGCGTCCTCCACAGAGGCTTTGTGCTTGGCAATCTCATTCACCTTTCCCAGAACACTCTGAAAGCAAAGGTGTTATGGGTGAGAGGGCACCCAGGGCTTCCAAAGTCCCAGGCTACAGAACCCAAGCGGTACTCCACTTAGTACCTGCAACCGAGCTTCTACTTGGTCCAGAACTGCAAGGTCCAGGGCGCTCACCTTGGCCTGCAACAGTTCTACAGTTTCCTAGAGGGTTGGAGAGGGTTTGCACAAGTGTCACCAGGAAAAGAATCAGACAAGGAAAGGTCTTTCATGTCACTGGAGTTAACTAATGTACCACTATACCCACAGCCCCTTGCACACTCACCATGAGGCAGGCTCCCTGCAGACCTGCAGAAAGGGGGTTCTGATGGGAAACGGAGGAAAGAAATCAGCAGTCTTTATACTGCTTTATACACGATCAACTACCTTCTTCCATCACTCCTGGCTTCAGGAGCACCCACCAGCTCCCCCTACTAGATCTGGGGAGCCCTGAACCTGAGGGGAGCCCCTGACCTGAGCATCCTGGTCACAGCGGACCGTGGCCTCCAGCTCTGTCAGGCGCTTCTCAAGTTCTGCCACCTACAGAGGAGGAAGAAGTGAGCTTTGCCACCCTCCACCCTCACATTCCTGCTCTGAGGGACCCCCTTCCCGGAACACCTCCCTAGCCACAACCCTACATTTAAATTCTAATTAGATGGACCACTTGGAAGGTAGAGGCAGGAGGATTTGGAGTTCAGAACCAGCCTAAGCTACATACTGAGATCAAGCAAGGCCAGGCTATAGGAGACCCTGCCCCCGCCCCACACACACAAATAAACCAGGTAAGCAAGGGAGACAAGGGGAATGAAGGTTTCCCAGCACCTGTCCCAGGCCGGATCCTCCAAAGGACACTCACTTTGGCAGCGTGTGAGAACTTGTCCTGCTCAGGCCGAGAGTGAAGCTCGTAAGTGACCAGGCTGCTGTCTGGGGGCACTCCACTTGTGCCCCTTCCCCCGGAAGTGCCTTTGCTGTTCTTTGTCGCTTCCAGCTGCAGTAGCAAGCGCCTGGCCATGAGAACAACAGCATGACCTGGGGACTAGAGCTACTCACATCTCCTTTGCCTCAGAGTGCTCACTACAGAAGGGCTCAGGGGCCTCCATAGCTCCACTCAGCAAAGATCTTCCACAAGGAAGGCACTCACTTAGCCAGAGCTCCATCTGGGTCAGTGAGGTTGATGGCAGCATCTGGTCCCAGCAGCTTCTCCAGATGAGAAGCAACCAGCTGCTGCTTCAGAGCGGCCAGCTGTTTGGCTAGCACCACAGGGGTCAGCTTCTCCTCAGCGGCTGACTCCTTCACTGTTGTCTGACAGGAATAGAGGCAGGTAGTCAGGGAAGAAGGAACACAGCAAGACAAAAATAGCAACACTCTCAGGGAAAGGTATGGCTAGGTAATTTAATTTACTTTATATATATGGGTGTTGTGACTATATATATATGTCTGTATACCACATATGTGTAGTAACCATGGGAACTAAAACTGGGCATCACATCCTCTGGGACTGGAATTACAGATGGCCGTGAGGACATAAAGGTTGCTGGAAACAGGAACTCGGGTCCTCTGAAGGAGCAGCCAATGCTCTCAATCCTTCTGGTATTTCCCCCCCAACACACACACCCACCCAGGATGGGGTTTGGAATAGCAGACTGAAAAAAAAACTTCATTGATGTTTTCCCTGAATGTATGTCTATGTGAAGGTGTCAGATACTCTGGAACAGGAGTTATCAGCTGCCATGTGGGTGCTGGGAATCAAACCCAGGTCCTCTGGAAGAGCAGGCAGTGTTCTTAACCACTGAACCATCTCTTCCGCCCCTAGAAGACTGAATTTAACAGAATGAAGTATAGATTTGTAGTTCCAAACTCTGAAAAATTTCACACTCTGTACCCATGGCTTAGGAAGCCTCTCTCTGCTGGGGCTGCTCCTGTGCTAGAGAAACTATGCAGAGCTGGGGAGGGTGCACTTACCTTGATTTTCTCAACCTCAGCTGTCAGCTCTTGGACCTCATGCAGTAGCCGCTGGTACTTCTGCTGTGGTGTCTCCTTCACTCCCAGGCCCTCTCCAAGCTACAGAGCAAGCCCATGAGATGTCACAACTCCCAGCAGAGGGAACCTTGAGAATTTATCCAAATCTTTTTTTTTTTTTTTTTTTTTTTTTTTTTTTTTTTTTTTTTTTTTTTTTTTTTTTTTTTTTTTTTTTTTTTTTTTTTTTTTTTTTTTTTTTTTTTTTTTTTTTTTTTTTTTTTTTTTTTAAAAAACTTTATTTATTTATTTATTTGCCTTGGTGTTTGCCTGGACTGGAACTACAGACAGTTGTTAGCTGCCATGTGGGTGCTGGGAATCGAACACGGGTCCTTTGGAAGAGCAGACGGTGCTCTTAACCGCTGAGCCATCTCTCCAGCCCCGAATTTATCCAAATCTTGGTCCTATGTCATAAGGAATCCCTCCAACTCCTGAACCCTCAGTGCCCTAGTACAGAAGCAAAGGGGATAACCAGAGGTCCAGAGACACCAGAACAGCACCAGGAAAAGAAAACCTTTCACTGCATCCTGGTTGGCTCCTCAGGAAATCCACCAGATCAACTCAGAAGAAGACTATGTTCCTCAGGCTCAGCAGCTCAGAGCACTGGCTGCCCTCAAAAAAGGCCTGAGTTCAGTTCCCAGCATCTACATGGTGGTTCACAACCATCTGGAACCCTGTTTCTAGGGGATCTGATGTTTTCTTCTAGTCTCAAAAGACATCAGGCACATATATGCAGGCAAACATTCATATTCACAAAATAAAAATAAATCTAAAATCACACACACACCCTTTAACATTCTTTACTCCCCACTACGTGTCTGCTGTAAGTTCACCACCCCATGTCCATCAACGCGCAAAACAAACCATCTCATAGTCTCCAGATTCGTATCCTGTCCTCTTGGTTTTTCCAATGCGATCTGAGAAATCTGCCAAGAAGAGAAGGCTAGTTAGTGAGTAGGCTGGCCTAGGTCCACTGAAGTCACAGACCTGGGTGACTATGGGGGCTCTTACAGAGGAGGCCTTCCCCAGAGTGCTGGGACCCGACACCACTTACGCTTCTCCTCCAAGATTCCCACCAACCTCAGCCCCGTCTCACCAAGTCCCTTTGTCCCCACTCTCTTATCCTTGAACTTGTCATAGGCAGCGTTGGGATTGACAATGATGTGTTCCACACTTGTGCTGGTCAGCTCCTCCTGAGGAGACGGACATCAGTCAGGGTAGCTCCATCCCCATCTGAGCATTTATTTCACTGTCCCATAAAACCCCAGACCACTAACATGCTGGGCCCTATTTTCTGAGGGGAAAGAAGGGTGCTTCCATTCCAGGCTACCCACAGACTCAATCTAGGAAAGAGGCATCTTAGGGTGAAGCTGGTGCCTCAGTAGGGTAAATATTAACACCCCGTTTAGCTAGGAAAAGAGGCAGTGTAACCTCCCCACCCACTCTGTATACACACCTCCCTCCCTCCCTCCCTCAGCCCCTCCCAGAAAGCTGGCACACACCATGCACTAAGGCAAGAAACCATCCGGACCTCTCTCAACACTGCCCCCCCCAAGTAAGTGTCCTTTCCTGGTGAGCAAGTCCACAGAAAGACTCCCCATCCTTGCTGGAAGGGGGGAAGGAGGGCGGTCAGCAAGGCCAACACTGAGTCTAAAGCACCAGGCTTCAGTCTTGCAGAAGGTGAGACCCCAGCTCAGACAGAAGATAAGGAGGCTGCCAGAGGTGTGCCTGCTCTCTGGTACTGTGGGGTGGGCAGCGCAAGGGCTCAGCGGGTTGTTTCCTGGCTACTGTGGGGTGGGCAGTCCAGCAAGGGCTCAGTGGCTTGTTTTCCTAAGGAACACCTTACAAGTACAAGCACAAGTGGCTGCGTCCCTGGAGCACTGTGGGCAAGAGCCGCAAGGAACAGAGGGCCACGTGCAGTGGGAGAAGAGGCCTCGTCACAGGTCAGTGTGACCTGCTCTTGTCCCCGACCCCTCTGCACTCAAGCACTCAAGAAGGGACATGGCCGAGGCTCCCTCCTGACGGTCAAGCTGCTTCCTTCCCAATAACTTCACCAAGACAGCACTCAGGACCCTGAAGGGAGGGAGGAGCCTAGCAGAGCTGTTTGGTAGGAGGAAGGCGGGGCCAGGCCTCACTCCTAAGTCTAGGCCAATGACTCTCAGCTCTAGCTGCACGCTGGAGTTACTTAGAAAAGCTTTCTTTCTTGGGGGAAAGAGGCTGGCCTGTCTCTTAGGTGCTGATTTACATTTTTCTAGGTGAGGCTAGCTGCCCAGGCAATCGAATCTGCATCCAAAACAGAACCTGTGCCCGTGTGCGGGTATGTGGGGAGCAGAGAGGAGAAGCAGGCTAGGGGGAGGCTCCACTCTTCACCTCTACTCTGGGTCACAGGGGGGATCAGAGTGGGCGGGCGGGCAGCAGCTGTGGAGACTGAGGACAAGGAGAAGAGTGATAAGGAGGCAGGGTGGGGAGGGCAGGAGCCCATAGCAAGGCAAACACAAGGGCTCAGAGCCCCATGCAAGTCCTATGGAAGAGAAACTTATGAACCCAGCCACCCTCCCCTTTAGTCCTCAGCTGCCGAGGAGCTGTGTGGTTTCTGGTCTCTAAACTGAGGACACCAGCTCAAGGTAGGTAAGCGCCTCCTATCAAGTGGACTCCTGGAAGCATGCCACTTCTCTCCAGAGAAGCCAACAAGGTAGAAATTTCCTTCTTAGACAAGCACATGCTTGTAATCCCAGCACCCAAGAAGATAACCAACTCCAGCTAGACTAGAGAATGGGTTAATCCCAGCACTCAGGAGGCAGAGGCAGGTGGATCTCTCTGAGTTTCAGGACATCCAGAGCTACACTGTGAGGCTCGGCGGCTCCTGCTGTAATCCCAGTACTTGGGAAGCTCAGGCAGGGGATGAGTTCCCGGTCAGGCTAGTCTACACAGTCGAGGACAGCATGGAGCTACCACGCTTAGGTCCCTGAGCTTGACCTCTGCTACCACAAACACATAAAAGACAAAAGAAAAGATAAAAGCAGGGAAGGCCAACCTGAAGACAGTCCAATCATAGCCACACCCACAAAGCCCTCACAGATGGATTCTCTGCAAGGGAGAACCTATTTTCTGGTTTCTGTTCTTAGGGAGGGATGGGAGTGACTGAGAGTCAGCACTAAGGAGGAAGTCTCAGTGCCTCTGTGTGCTGCTCTGCTGTAGAAGCAAGGCCCGGACCAGGAGGACGACCCAATGCTGGCATCTTAACATCCGAGCAGTGGCCCCAAGAGGGTGAGGTTGGCTGCACATGGTGGTCTTCAGATGACACCTAGTTCACCAGTATCTTAAAGAACTGCCACACCACCACAGTGACTTATGAGACAGAAAAGGGTGCTCGGTGTAGGAGAAACCCAGCGGAGACAGGGACCGAGAACAACCACCCATCACAGCACACCCCATTAGAAAGCCGACAGAAGGGAGGGCTTCTTACCAGCTCCTTGTGGTTTCCCCAGAGGTGAGAAAATCAAGAGTTAAAAAGGAAAGGGTGTGGGGGAATAGGGAAGAGGGAGGGGAAAAAAAGACAAAATTGTTATTAGCAATTGTCACATGCACTACATGACCGTCTTCAAACACCGCACCACAGGGCCCCAGGGGAGCCTAGCAAAATCTGGGAGCCAAGAATTGTAACTGAGGTCAGAATATGCCCCAAGAGAAAAGACGGAGCCCCTTCCTCTCTGGTGGTGAAGATGTCATGAGGCTTTGCCATTTAGCAGTGGTCATGTAGGAGTGACAGGGCATGGGGTTAGATGCTACAAGCTGGAACGGAGCAGGAAAAGTGCACGAGGTAAGGCTCAGGTGGAGGGACGCTGTAGAAATGGCAGAACTGAAGCAGAGGAGAGGAGATTCTGAGGGCCCGTCAGTCTCCAGGGGGAGCTTTCCTTACTAGTTCATAGAGGCCTGCATTCCTCTAGTTGGATGAGTACTATTCACCCTGCTACAGCTCTATCAAGGCAGGGTGACTCTGCCACTATTCAATAGCACAGGAGCCCAGAGGACCCCAAGACCCACAGCTACCATCCCTGAACTCCAGGCTCAAAGCTGGACATGGGGAAGGATGAGTGTGCATTGAAGAAGTCAGTCTTACTTTAGTTCAGGCCAGAGACTGCTGGGTTCCATCCTGCTAGGAGGAAACTCTGCCTTTGGAGCTCTGCTGATGGGTGGGTGGACAGGGAGGGCTGGCCCCATGTACATGTACAACCCTCACGGTGAAGGGCAGATGGGTGCTTCCTCCCCAGCAGTCTGTGTGGACACACTGGACAAACCCAGAATCCAATCCCGTCTCAGCTCCTGTTAGCCCACATTTCCGGTGACTGCAGGCCCTAAGATGTCACTGTAAACAGTGGGCATGAGCACCGCAGGTGACATATGCAGACACGGAGGAGAAGAAGCGGGTCTCACCAAGCTCTAAGCAGCATGGGAGAAAGTCAAGGAGAGGGAGGGAGGGAGGGAGCCAGGGGGCCGTGAAGTTAAGTTCAAACCAAGAGGGAGGGCAGAAGAGGAAGGGCCAAAAGAAAACAAGGAGCCACAGCGGTCCAGACAGTACAGTCACTCTTCGCTGTGGGTAGGTTAGGGAGATGCTAGGACACGAGTCCTCTAATATGGAGTAGTAACAGTTACCATAGACATTTAACATGCCTAGAACATTAGAAAACTCCAAGTGCTCTACCCTGGGTGCCAGCTGACCTCTCATTAACGGCTGGCTGTCTAGCTAAGTGGCTTTGCCTCAGCAAAGACCTGAGGTTCTAAATCAGACAGGGCAGGAGGCCACCTCTGAGGCTGTTCAGGAGCTATGTCACTACTTCAGGAAGGAGGACTTCACAACCATGGTGACAAGGAACATGGAGAGAGCTATAGAATAAAACTGTCCAGGATGGGCCGATGTAATGCTGAGCACCCACCCATTCCTAGAAGAGGAATACACAAACAGAAGGAAGGCTCGGAAAGACCAATAACCCGAATTATCACCCCAAGTTGCATGTATTACCTTCCACCCCGCTTTCCTCCAGGGCTTAGCACAGAGGAAATATTAGAACGAGTGCTTTCTCTTCCAGCTATCGACAACTGGGAACGGGGAGGGGCTCGGCTCCCCCTCTGTGCCCCACCTGTCTGGAGAGGCTGAAGGCAGGTTCATACAAAGTCCTTCCAGCAACCCTTCTAAGTCTACACCCCCACGTCTGAAGGCCTCCATGATTCTACTTCCTCCATCATTCCAGTTTTATTCTGCAGGCCTCACAAGGCAAAGAGACAATGATTCACAATGATTCGTGCATCACAGCTGTGTCTCTACTTTGATTAATGAATGATCTTTACATACAGACTCGCTGGAATCTGAAACAATTAGCTACGATGATCGCAAAGAGGCAGACAGAGCACTGCATGCAACAGACAAGAGGGCAGATGAACACACCATGCAGAGAAGCATCGAGTGGCCTTACTTGTGCAAACTAGTGTCCAGGCGGGGTGGTGAGGAGGGAGGAAGGGCGAAGCATTAGGGTAAGTTCAAGTGTGCCAGTGTCAGTCAGTGAACACAGTCTAGCCCATTCTATGACACTCTAAACTGTGAGGGGGAAACCGCTGTCAGCCCCCACCCCAAACTACACTCAGGAAATCCTCCTTTTACACAGCACGGGAGTAAGTTCTATCACACAGGGACAGCCTCTTCTATTGAGGCTTTCTTCATTTTCTCTGCCTCAGCCATGAGCAGAATGCTTTTCTGACCCAAGGCAGACTGGAGCAGGCATTCCATTTGGGAGGTAGCTTTCCAAACACTGCTTTAACCACCCCACGAGTGGCTAAAATGTCCGTTTTCCCAGACTGTGAAGGGAAGGGCTTCTGCCCTCTGCTGCTTTCGCACCCAGTCCTGTTGTAATTTACTTCCTGCTAAAATTATTTTAAAGGAATAGAAGAAAAATTGGGATCATTTTAAAAAAAAAACCAAAAAAAACCCAGAAACAACAAACCAAGGGAATCGCCTATTCTTTCCTGTCCCACCCTTCCCACTACAGAAATCATAACATTTTAATGTCTAAGTTAAATAACTACCGAGGTCTAAAGAATATTATTTCCTTCCAGTTTTTGGTTTTTGGGAGTAGGGAGATCAAAGGAAGGTCAAGACACCGAGGGGCATTCCACCTGACAGTCCTTTAACACGGGGAAGCAGAGTGTGGAGGCAAACAAAGGCCTTTAATCCCAGCACTTGGGGAGCAGAGAATAAGACAGATCTCTGAATTCCAGGCCAGCCTGGTCTACATGGGGAGTTCTAGGCCAGAAAGAGTGAGATAAGACCCTGCTTCAAAAATAAAATAAAAAGTAAATTAAATTTTCAGACTCTCCAAATTATTTACAACTTGGCCAAACAGGGAATTGAGGCAGGCAGTGGTGGGAGATTTTCTTACTATATAGCCTTAATTTTTTTTCTTCCATGCATATATGACTTAATTTAAAAACAAGTAAAATTAAATTTGGAAACAATCTGAAGATTCCAGCAGAGGCTGAAGACCTCAGAGTTCAGTCATAGGAGATGAGAAGTAGCCAGGCTTCCAGCCAGCGCCCAGGCTTCATAGCCACAATTCTAGGTAGAGGAGGCATACAACTGCAACACTCCTCAAGCTGCATAGTTACGTCAGTATTATGAGCAGCAGCAGAGCCATTAAGCAGCTCACTTCCCGAAAGCTGCCTTCCTAAGGCCCCTAGGGACATACAGGGGGGCAGAGACATTAGCTGACATCAGGAAATAACTTAGCTTTCCTGGCTCCTGAAGCGCTGAAGGTCTCTCTACCTAGCAGGCTGAGCAGCACTTACCATCCAGCCCCCAGGTCCTTTCCCAGAAGCCTCCGGGGTACTATGCTACAGGAAACAAACTCTCTGGGCATCCTCCTCCCAGTCATTAGCTGCTTCATCAATAGGGCTGTGGTGCAGCAGAGAGGAAACGGGGACCACTCAGAGTTTTATATTCAGGCTCCATCGTGCCTGTAATGGGCACTATTTTCTCCTTATTAAGAGCTACCTCTGTACCTCCAAAAACAAAATGAGGCATTTGTTTGCAAACAGGACTGCTGTGGTGCTGTCCATTTGCATTACAGGAAGTGAAAAGGAACAGAGTTCTGAAATTCACTATCTCTGATTGATGTTGGACAGGAATTCCTCACCGCATACTTTGTTACATTATGAGGACAGGGTTAAACGCTAAGATATCTCTTGGAGTGGTAGGTTCAAATTTAAATATTTGGGCTATGGTATCATCTGCATTATCTCCAGATACTTTAAGGGAGAAGGGAAAGGTGGTCTGACATGCCAGCAAATACAGAGACCACAAGAAACACACTGTTGAGAGAAGGGACAGGGACGCTATTCCCACATGTGGGAAACATCCCCAAAGGGGAACAAAATAAAGAATAAGTGAGGGGGCTGGAGAGATGGCTCATCACCGTCTGCTCTTCCAGAGGACCCGGGTTCGATTCCCAGCACCCACATGGCAGCTCACAACTGTCTGTGGTTCCAGTTCCAGGCAAAGCATCAAGGCAAATAAATAAATAAAGTTTAAAAAAAAAAAAAAAAAAAGAATAAGTGAGTATGCCAAGCCAAGCCATATTGTTATGAGCCAGCAACCAACATTGCCCAGGACTGAGCAGCCCCACAGACATGGCCACAGACCAACAGACACACATATGAGGCCTGCTGAGAAGTCCCCAGGATTTTTTTGGCCACACCTGAGATCTCACAGTGTCAATGTGAGCCCAGTTTGGCTTTCTTTGAAAACAGGAAAACATAGTCTGTACAAGACACTGCAGGGCTGTCCCCACAGCACTCTACGGATTTCTGTTCCTTCACTTTAGGCTTCTTCTTATGTTTCCTGGGTGTATCCTAACTCTTTCCTCTGTTTCCTGTAGTCTCCTGGCTGTCACATTAGTCAAGGGCGCTATGGGGCAGGGACATCTCTTCCTCTGCACTGGGCAAAAATAAAAACAGAGTGAACACAGTCTGTTAAATGATACAAAATAATTCCCTTCCTGCTTAACATGTGTCTACATTGACTCCTCAGAGCTCACCAAACAACCCAATACATAGTAGTCTATTCTCTGCCGAATGGGTTAATGTTTTTCCTCAAAATTGCTGTGGTCTAAACAGACCTCTTATTTTTCTGCAGTCTCAAAGCCATTTGTTTACACCCAGCCTAATGTCTACTAATCGTTCGAATTCAAGTTCTTGGTAAATAAAAATGAGAATGCACTGAATAAAATATATTGTAAAGCAAAAAGGCCTTTATAACTCAAAGCATGAATTAGAACCCAGGGGCCTAATTAATCACTCACCCAGGATGTTACTGGTTTGAGATATTTTAAGTGTATTTAGAAACCCTAAGACTTGGGTTATACTAGCAGGTTTTGTTAGTTGTGGTATCTCTGGCATTGTTCATTAGTGGCTTCTACTTGGTGAGGTCTTTGAAAGTACTGACATCTACATACCACCCAGGCTGGAGTTGGCATACCCACTTATTGCTGTGGCTGGCTCTCCCTATCTGGGGAAGAGAGGTCAGAGTCCAGAGGGATCTTGAGGCAGCACATAGTCTTACCGCATCAAACTCTGCTTGATCGTCCTCAGGTAGGTCGCTGGTTTCATAAACATCTGGCTCGTTCCTGGCCTGCAGGTAGAAGCAGTGACCACCCAATCTCACTAATCCAGCATTCATCTCTTGTCCCCATTTCCTTTGAACAAGCTAATGCAAAAGCCAGACCGTGATTTAAGGATTCTGCTGGGTTTCTACTTCCCCTGACAACAGTATGTCAGTTCCCATAATATCTCAGTGGGATAACCACAGGTACAAACTGTGACCTGGGATAAATGACCAATGTGAAAAGAAAGATGTTACCCTGGACATGGCTGAGAGGTCAGTCCTTGGAAACTATTTTGTCCTAAGCAGATGATGGTTCTTTGAGGTAGGCCCTGCATACCACCATTCTACTGCTGCAAGGGTTCAGAGTGACTCAGGACCTTAGTCCTCAAGGATCCTGTGCACCAACCCTGAGAATGCAGACAAGGCAGCGCAAACCAAGTGTAAATGGCAGCTTGTGCATGAGGAGCAGGCCCAGGTGCTCCCAGGAGACAGAGCTCCCCACTGGCACAAGGCTTCTGCGACAGCAACCTCTTCCCTGGGCAAGATGAAGGCCATCATCAAGTGGCCTAGAGAGTATGGCTGGAGTTAAGGATGCGGGGGTGGGCAGTCTGTAAATCTGGGGCGACAAGGGCAGTGTTGACACGGATGATACAAACACTCGGGCACAAGTGGTAAGCTCTCCGAGGCTATTTCTGGGCGGAGAAACCGGCTACTGCCAGAAAAGGGGAGCCAGACACGGGAGTCCAACGGCCAGGCCGGCAATCCAGAAGATGCTGCAGCCGTCGGAAGGCGAGCGGCGGGAACCCTTGGGACGGAGAAGGGGCTGCCAGAGGGAGGGGTCGTGGGTGGGTTTCTGTTGGGAGGGGGGTCCTCGGGAGGTCGGGGGCGCGGTCTGGGGAGCCGGGCCCGGCCCTGTACTCACAATGCCGGGGAGATCGGCGTATTTAGGGTCCGCCATGGCGGCGGCGAGGCGGGGCTGGGGGACCGAGGCCTCGGTGGAGCCGGGGCCGGTGATCGGATAGGGGAGAAGGCTGACTCCGGGTCCCCGGCTAAAGCGACGGTAAAGGGAGCGGCAGAGGAGCAGGAAGTCTCGCGACAAATGTAGCCCGGCACAAGGGTACGGCAAGAGACGCGAGGACAGCCGGCTACCACACCCCTGGAGAGGCCGGGATTGGTGAGAGCGACAGAGAATGAGGTAATGGCGAGGAGACGCCGCGGTGCATTGTGGGAAATGTAGTCCTGGTCCTCTGGGACTGGGAAACGGCAATAAGACTCCTTGGGGAGCTATTTCCTACCATTTGTTTTCTTTCATTTTTGATAGTCGATGAAAGGGATTGCGTAATTCTTTATTTTCGAGCGTCTAGAGATGGACTACATGAAATCGGACAGCTCGTCAACGTTGAGAATAACAGTAAATTTTTAGTAAAACTCTAAGAAGTGGGAAAATTGAAGCGGTCTTTTCAGATTCTGGCTGCCGGACAAAAATAGAAGGCCCCTAGTTAAATTTTAATGTCAGGAGCTGGACACATGTTTCAGAGGTTAAGGGCACTGGCTGCTCTTGCAGGAACTGGATTCAATTCCCAGCACCCACATGGTAGCTCACAACCATTTATACCTCCTATTCCAGGGGATCCAATGTCCTCCTCTGATCTCTGAGGGCATCAGACACACACGTGGTACACAGACATACATGCAGGCAAAACACCCATATACATGATAATAATATTTTTAATTAAATTTCAGATAAACAACTAGCAATTTTTAGTATAAAACATCTATCTTGTTATATTTGTGATATACATATAATAATCTGAAATTCAAATTTATCTGGGTATGATAATTATGGATTTTTTTTTCAAAATTTGGAAATCTAAATTGAAAAGTGATGGCTCCGAGTCTGACTGAACACTCCATGCTGGTCATCACTTTATTAATAATCCCCAGAAATTAGAAGGAAGGAATTCACACAGGGTCTCAAAATATATTTCCAGGGTGGCCTGGAATTCACTTTTCAGTGAACTCAGGGCCTTGCACATAGGAGCTTTGTGTCCGGACCAGTAACAAACCTTTCTGGAGACTAAGCATAGGATAGGTACTCTTGTCACTTTACCAAGCAAATATATGACAATAAAAACCCTAATTTGATTTAATGTATTGAATTTATTTGTGTGTGCGTGTGCACATGATTTTTGACGTCTGAGGACAACTGTTACTTGTCTGTTTTCTTTCCCCACCATGGTGGGGGCAGCTGGGAATCAAACTCGGGTCACTGCTTCTTGGCAAGCCCCTTTACCTGCTGAACCATCTCACTGACCCATTTTTAAAACAGAAGAGAAGGCTGGGCGGGGTGGAGTGGCACATGCCTTTAATCCCAGCACTCAGAAAACAACCGGAGCTACACAGAGAAGCCCTGTCCGGGAACAACAGAAGAGAAAGAAGAAGGGAAGACAAATCTAGAACCTACGATGTACCCCTGCCATCATTATCTAGTAGAGAAATAGAAAGACGTACCCAGGATAAAAACAGTTCTCAAGCCAGACGTGGTGGTGGTGTCCACATATACTCCCAGCACTTGGGAGATTGAAATCGAAGTGCAGAAACCGCCTGGACTACAACATACCTGGCTAGCCTGAGCTTTATAGAGAGGACCCCAGTCCTATCTCAAAAATTCAAATAAAGGCAAGTTCTTTGATGACTGATGGACACAGCTATATAAAAACTAATGGGTGTGTGTGCGCGTGCGCATACCCACTGACCTTTTGAGCTCTCTGACCAGTGAGTTAGTTTCCTGTAAACTGGCATGTTGAAGCCATTTCAATAAGATGCCCCTTTTTTGCTTCTAGAGGGCTGGATGTTGGTATATTTCCTGAGCTTGCAAGATGCTGCAACCCTCAGAAACAGTGCCAGACACCTGACTGTAGAGTTCCTGAGCTAGGAACTCACTGTCATTCTCATTCCTGGCTTATGCACAAGCTTCTGTCGCCATGATCCTGAACGCCTCAACTCCTTTCCTTCAATTCCCGTAAGAATCGAGGTGGTGGAGGCCCAGCTCATTCGGTTCCTGGTGGGTGAGGGCTTGCTTACCTAGGCCACCATCGACTCACCCTTACCCCATATTGCCTAACTGACCTAGACACTGGCCAATTTGTAAACGAAGGCCTCCACCCTCTTCTGCCTTCTCCTCTCATCCCGACTCCTCCTCTTGGCTAAAACCTCAAGTCCTGCAGCCTACTTCTCTTTTGGCTAGCGGAGGTCGTGGCATTGAGCAAAATCAATTTGACCAGCTCTTGATGTTTCTGCTCAGGGGCTGCGGTGGGAGCCTGACCCAAGGGCAGAAAGACAAGAACTCTCTGGGTTTGGCTTTTTCTTTCCTTTCTGAGCAGGAAACAGGGAGAAGAAAAGAATGGTTTGAGAAAGGGACTGAGTTTTGGGACTCTATCCAAAGGTAACTAGGACAGTAAGTACACACAGATACCTAAGCCTGTCCAGAGACCCAAATGCAGTGTTTACACTGGAAGATCCTCACACAGTACCTCTGACCATTTGTTCTTATTATCACCCTTTCGTCAGGCTTTTAGACCCTCTTTCTCTTACAAAGGCTATCCCTCTCTGTCTGTATCCCAGTCCCAACCTCAGAGGCATCATTAAGGACTCCATCTGCCTGTGAATGCTGATGGCCCAGAAGATAGTTTCACTTCACGCTATTTGGGGACCTGATTATCACTTTCTGTGAAGAAAGGAAGGGGAGTAAGCTTGACCTTCCAGACACTTCTCTAAGGCATGGGACCTGGACACCACTTCCAAGGTTGCATACTCACGAAGGCTGACTGGCTCATGTGTTCCTCTGGGCAGCAGAAAAAGGCTGGGGGTGGGGTGGAGAAAATGACAAACGAGATTGAAATATGGAAAGAGGGGTTGTGATTGTTAGGTGGGGATGTTCTGGAATAAAAGGAATGGAAGGCCTGTCGGTGTTCTTCCCCAGGCTGGCCTCAGGCCCACCTAAGTCCCCTTATCCATTCCTGTAGGTGGAGTCTGAGAACGAACCAACAGGAGTGAGTTGTGTGGGGAAGGGGTAAAGATATGGTTTTATCCGCGAGCATTAAAGATCGAGGAACCAGGTGAGTCAAACTCCACCTTTGGGTGGTCGCTGTCCAGTGTGGCTCACCCCCTGCGAAGGAAACCCCGCCCCCGCTGCTCCTGCGCGCCCCGCCCAGGCCCGCAGCGCGGCTGCAGCGCGAGGGGCGGAGAGGCACAGCGCGGCGAGAGGACCAGACGCCCAGGTCGCCCGCATCAGTGCCGCAGGAGACCGAAAGCGCGCCTTCGCCCGGGCGTCTCAGCTGCTTCCTTGGCTCCAGCGACAGATCACCTGTCCTCTGCCTCGACCCCAGCTCAGCGCTCCCTTCCTCCGGAGCACACACTACCCAGTGCAGCCGAAGACTTGCCCCAGACCCTCATCGGCGACCACCATGGCGGAGAGTAACAACGAATGCAGCATCAAGGTGCTTTGCCGATTTCGGCCCCTGAACCAGGCGGAGATTCTGCGGGGAGACAAGTTCATCCCCATTTTCCAAGGGGACGACAGCGTCATTATTGGGGTGAGTGCTGCATCCGAAGGAAATTAGAGGAGGGGCGGGATGCAAACATCTTTTCACCTCCAAGATTTACCCCCCTCCCCTCCATGCCTGTCATTCTGCAGCGGCTCCGGGCGGCTCACCCTCCATCCGCCGCAGCCCCTCCTCTGCCCTGCATCAGGATAGCTGGGTGTGGCCTGCCTAGGCCTGCAGCCAAGTCTCTGCAGAGTGGGAGGGGGCTCCTTCCTCGTCATCGGGAGCCCCAACTTGTCTTTGCCACTCTCTTGGAATAGTCCCACCCCTTAGAGTCAGTTCCCCCTCTTTGGGGATGCTCTCCCCCCCCCCCCGAGGAAGCGTGTTTTCCCTTTGTTATTGGCTTGTATCTCTATCCCAACCTTCACGAAGGGAGGGGAAGATTAGTGGATGGGCTAGATCAGAAATGGTTAGTCTCGGTCTCTCTGCAGGAATGAATGGGAGTGTATTCTAGGACCAGCTCTTCATCATCACCTAAAGTAGTTGTTGGTTGGCTTGGGGGGGGGTACAGATCTGATGAAGGGTTTTCCGGGAAAGAAATACATCGATGCCACACCCAATTGAGGAGGTAGCCTCTAGAACCCTAAGGGACTCTCTGCCTTTCTATCCCAAGTATAGTATCAAGAGAATTTCAGACTCCCTAAACCCTCCCAAGTCAAAATGCCCAAACCCTGACTTCGTTCATGCTTATTCATCCCGGTCTTGAAGAGCCAATAAAATGTAGTACTTGACGCTCCCTCATCAAGGCAGCTCTTCTCCGTGGAGATCTTGAGGAACATTAACACTTGCCGTGGACTCGGTAGTCTATGTTTAGTATTGAATTCTCAAGACTGCAGCCATTCTACAGATTAGGAGGTTGAGGCTGGAGAAAGTTGAATGAATTGAATGACTTTCTCAAGGTCATGCAGAAAACCCATAGATCTGTTCAGTCTACAGAACTGGACTCAAGTCTGAGACTCCAAAACTCACATGATTTTCTTTGTGCCCCCTTGCCTGGTTTGATTTCTGTTCCAGACCATCATCTATGATGGCTTAAAGAGACTCAGGCTGTGAGTGGGGTTTGAGGATCTGGCGTTGAGTTCTGCAGGGTTTTGGGGGACGGGTACTGAACTAAGAAATTGTTTCCAGTTTTGGAAGGGAGTGGCATCTGTGAGGGCAGTCCTCAAGGTCAGGTGATTGGTATAGAGCAACCAGACAGGCCACACCTAACCTTCTGAGTTAGGGAACAAACAGGAGCTTTAGTAAATATGTTCCCTAGAAAGCCCCAAGGCTCCTACCATAGACTGCCAAACACTCACAGAGTGAACTCAGTTGGTCACTTTGGTTACTTGGAGGGTACCTCTGTCTGTTTTGCCTTAGGGTCAGTATGGCCAGTGTGGTTAAAAGAAAGTCCCGATCAACCCTGCCCTCCCTGCTGCCCCCTCTCCAGTAACCTGGCTGGAAGGCTTTAAGTGTTTGGAGGATTTGTGCTTTGAGGCTCCTTTAAGTTGTAAAGACTGAAACACAGGAGGGGTTGATTATGGGAAGTGGATGAGCTAAGGGCATCCGCTTCAGAGCTAACTTCATTGTTCCAGGTTTATCCATTACACGAAGAGAAGATGGTCTTCTTGGGCTCTGGTGTGTGAGATGGGTCCCGGCCTGTGATGTTGCCGGGAAGGGTGGAGGGACTCATCTCTTTAGTCCAGCTGAACAGGAAAGACAACCAGGGATGGGCAGAGAGCGGGGGTGAAAAGAAGCCCATGGCCCCCTGATAATGCAGATCTGCCCCGCCAGTACTAGGGGATACCTTTGTCTCATTCTGAATCTTCCCTTCCCAAGGCCTCCTGCCGACTCAAGATGTAAGTTCTTACAGGGGGCCATTTTGTCTTGGGTATCATCTTAGAGCTTTTATCAGTCTTCTGGACTTTGATTCTTCACTCCACGGAAGGATGGATTCTGAGGAGGTCCTTGAAGGTTCTGATCAGGCAATGGTAACTCCCATCTCTTGCTTTCTTTTTCTGTGGGAGCCAGTGTATGGGAGACTGCCTGATGATCAGTGGAAGAAACCACTTCCAAATGTCTGGGAAGGTGAGGGATGACAAGCTGGGGTCGAACGGGAGAGCATCGCTCACTAGAGCCGACAGCCCTGCTTCTCCCCCTGTGCAGGCTGTCCCCTCTGCTCAGCACTGCAGCTTGCTCTGGGCTTCAGAGGCCCTTCTGTCCCCGGGCTGCATCGGCTTGCACAAGGTAGATTAGCAAGATGGAGACGGTTCTGTAGGCCTTGTCTTTGCCCGACTATCGGACTCCTCTCAGGAATCTGGGTGGGATTTGACAGAGTCAACAGCCTGAGTCACAGTAGAAGAGTGTCTGGGGCAGGTCTGTGTGTGTTCTGCCGTGTTTTGTTCTTTCTACGCTTACAATCCAGTCTGATTTCTTTTTTCACTGGACTCATTTAGGTGTCTCTCTGGCTTTTCTTATCTTTGTTCTGGCCTGGGCCACTCACTTGCCTCTGCGCCAGCCGTGGGGGAGGAATGGGAGAACGGAATCAATCAATCTCAATCAAAATCTCAATCTCTCTCTCTCTTTCTCCTCTCTCTCTCTCTCTCTCTCTCTCTCTCTCTCTCTCTCTCTCTCTCTCGTATGTGTCTCTCTGTCTCTCCTTTTCAACTGTCCAAAACATCTTTCCTCAGGCCTCCCAAAAGTTAAGTGAATTTTGTTTTTTGTTTCTTGGTCATTTTTATTTTGGAAGACAGGGTTTCTTTGTGTAGCTTTACCTGTCCTGGAACTCACTCTGTAAATCAAGCTGTCCTTGAACTCACAGAGATCAGCCTGCCTCTGCCTCCCAAGGCTAGGATTAAAGGCGGCTGCTACCACCATGGCCTAGCTTGTTTTGTTTTTTTTTTTTTTAAGATTTTATTTTATTTATTATGTATACAGTATACAGAAGAGGGTACCTGATGTCATTATAGATGGCTGTGAGCCACCATGTGGTTGCTGAGAACTGAACTCAGGACTTCTGGAAGAACAGTCAGTGCTCTTAACTGTTGAGCCATCTCTCCAGGCTTGTTTGGTTTTTTTTTTTTTTTTAATGACATTTATTTTGTGTGTATGATGTGGGTGGTGGCTATGCCCATGGCCCAGCCCACGTGTGAGGTCAGAGGACAGATTGTCAGTTCTCCCCCCCCCCATGTAGATCCTGGGGACTGAACCAACACCAGCAGCTTCCCTCACTGAAGCATCTTCCTGACCTAGTTCTGTTCTGTTTTGTTTTTGAGACAGGCCTTCCTGTGTGTCTCAGGATAGTCTGAAACTCTAGGTATTCCAGTCTGGACTCAGAGTCTCCGTCCAGTCTCAACCTCCTGAGTGCTGGGGTTGCAGGCATGTGCCACCCTCACGACTTTGAGTGTCTTGTGATCTCTGAAGGAAAAGCAAAGTCTCTTTAGCTTTGAGGGCAGTGTCATGAAGGAAAATGGAGAGCTGGGGCAATATTCACTGTAGCTAGTGTCTCTCAAGCATTGCCATGGCAACAATGCCCAGGGGTGTCACTACAGAATAGGACCTGGTGCTAGAAGTTTGGGTTGTACCAAATGCTTTCTTGACAACTGGACAGGTCTGTGAACCCCTAATCTTATGCTCCTCGTTTGCATCAAGCAGCACATGTCACAGAAAACCATATTGAGGTGCTGGGGCCTGTCTTGTGCCAGCAGATGGAGGAAGACTCAGAGTGGGTTCATAGACAGTGTGGAGCCCTGGCTGTGGGACTTGCAGGAACAGCCTCTGGGGAAGGCCAGGAGGAGTGTGGAACTTGCAGGGCTGGCAGAGAGCAGCTCAGAGGTAGAGAGGCTTTTGCAGGGGTACTTCTAATGGAGCAGGCCACTCAACTTTGGAGGCTCTGCTATTAGCTGAGCATGTGGTTACCTGGAGGAGAAGAAGGTGGAAAAGACCCTTTGGAAGGATTTGAGAGAGAACCACTTCTGAAATGAGGCTGAAGTTGGACAAAGGGGTGATGAAAGACTGTAGTTCTACTTGAGAACATTTAGAGAAACACAGACAGGGAGGACACTGGGCAGCAAGGGCAAAGACATGAGAAGGATCTGATTCGGGCTTATGTTTGCAGTCTCTTGATCACTTTTGGTAGGGTTTGCAGTACATTTGGAACCACACCCACTATTTCATGGTCATGTGACTGTGGGTAAACTTCTAGAACTCTCTAAACCTGCTTTCTTCTTTTATAAAGAGAAGATGATAGTACTCGATCTCCTAGGATTATTGGATCCATTATTTTTTGTTGTTTTTAATTTTTATTTTCAAGTGAGAGTGTATATAGTGTGTGCATATGTATGTCCAAATATGTCTGTGAGAGAGTGAGCTTGCACATATGTCCGTATCAGAGGCCAAAGGAGGGACATGTGTCTTCCTTTGTTATGGTCACCTGTTCCCTTGAGACAGTCTTTTTCTGAGCCTGAAGCTCTCCATGGAGGCTAGGCTGGTGGCCAGTGATGGGTGCCCTGGCATCCACCCATTTCTGCCTCTCAATACGAACGTCACAGATACACACAGCCATGCCCAGCTTCTCTGTGGGTGCTGGAGATATGACACTCAGGCCCTCATTTGTGCACAGTGAGTGTTCTTATCAATTCACTTCCCCGGCCTGTTTCTATCTTATTTATTTGTGGGGTGGGGCACACCAGTGCAGGTCAGAGGATAATTTGCAGGAAGCAGCTCTTCCCTTCTACCAAGTGAGTCCTTTGAATGGAACTCAGGCTTGGCATCAGATGCCTTTATCCACTAAGCCATCTCACTAGCCCCTACCCTTTATTTTTTGAGATAAGCTTTTGCTAGTTCAAGTTCAAACTGGAGGAAACTTTTATGCCTTACTTAGCCTCTTGAGTGGGACTATAAGTATGTGCCCTTATGCCCCAAATAAACTGATAACATTTAAATGTTAGCTGAACACACCCTGTGGTGCACACTCTGTAAATCCCAGCACTCCAGAGGCTGAGGCAGGAGAATTGAGAGTTTGAAGCCAGCTTGGACTCCATGGAGAAACCATGTCTAAACAAAAATGGGCAAAGGGGCTAGAGAGATGGCTCAGAGGTTAAGAGCACTGACTACTCTTCCAGAGGTCCTGAGTTCAGTTCCCAGCAACCACATGGTGGCTCACAACCATCTATGATGACATCTGGCACCCTCTTATGAGGCATAGTGGAGGCAGAATATTGGATACATAATAAATAAATCTTTTTTAAAGTGATTTTTAAAAAAAGAACTCTGGGGCTGGAGAGATGGCTCAGTGGTTAAGAGCACCGTCTGCTCTTCCAGAGGACCCGGGTTCGATTCCCAGCACCCACATGGCAGCTAACAACTGTCTGTAGTTCCAGGTCCAGGCAAACACCAAAGCAAATAAATAAATAAATAAAGTTTAAAAAAAAAAAAAAGAAAAAATAACATCTCTCAATTAAAAAAAAAAGAAAAAAAAGAACTCTGAATTCCAGGACAGTCAGGGCTACACAGTGAAAGCCTGCTTCAAAGCAAAACAAAACAAAAAACCCTATGGCATTACAAACAGAACAAAAAGGACATGTAGTTCAAATTGACTTCAAACTCTTGGCGATCCCCCTGCCTCAGCTGCTTAAATGTTGCTATTATAGATATGTGCCAAACAGCTAGCTGATGAAAATCTTAGGATACAGCTCTTAGAAGAGGCATTCAGGAAGATTGACAGTTTGAGGCTAGGCAGGGCTACTGGAATACATACAAAACAAAATAACTCCCCTCCAAACAACAAAAAAGAGCTCGAAATTGGAATTGACTTGGGGTTGCGGGCCCAAACAAGAATAATTTACCCTCACAGACCTGAGAGCCCCGCCCATTTTCCCTATGCAATCTGTTTCTTCTTTCCAACCTGGGCTAAAGAAAAAGGGATGCCAGGCACGCCTTTATCTTCAGCACTTGGAGAGCGCCCTTCATTTTATCCTTTTAGCCTTTCTGTATTCCTGCAACTGGAATGTTTTGAATGAAGTGTGTGTGCCGATCTGAGTGTGTTGGTACCCGTGGTGAGGGAAGGGGGAGGGGCCAGGCTGGCTGGAGAGTTATATTTAACCCCCTTTGGCCGGGTTCCTGGCTCCAGGCAGCGTGGCTAGAGAGATGGAGAAGAGAGGAACATGATTGGTCTGAGGTAGACATGCTTTATTTGTTTGTTTCTGGCCACTGGGTGGGAGAGACTTGGATGTGCATTACAGTTAAAGAATTAAGGTAGATTTTTTCTTTAGTAACATTGGAAACTATGTATCTATAAATCTATGGGGGCTGGAGAGATGGCTCAGTGGTTAAAAGCACTGACTGCTCTTTCGGGGTTCAATTCCCAGCATCCACATGGCAGCTCACAACTGTCTGTAGTTCCAGTTCCCAGTTCCAGGCAAACATCAAGGCAAATAAATAAATAAAAATATTTAAAAGTTCTAATACATTTTAACTGTTGGCAAAGTTACAAAGGAGAGCACATACAAGGTGCCAAAAATCAATCTTATTTTACCATTCTAAAAAAAGAAGAGTAGTTGATTGTTCCTAATTTTGCTATTGTTGTTGTTCATGGGTTCATTTGTTTTTTTATTTTGTTGGCTTTTTTATTAAATTTTTATTTTATGTGAATTGGTGTTTTGCCTGCATGTATAACTGTGTAAGGGTGTCAGATCTTGGGATTACAGACAGTTGTTAGCTGCCATGTAGATGCTGGGAATCGAACTCAGGTCCTCCAGAAGAGCAGTCAGTGCTTTTAACCACTGAGCTATTTCTTCAGCTTTTTCTTTTTTTTTTTTTTTTTTTTTTTTTTTTTTTTTTTTTTTTTTTTTTTTTTTTTTTTTTTTTTTTTTTTTTTTTTTTTTTTTTTTTTTTTTTTTTTTTTTTTTTTTTTTTTTTTTTTTTTTTTTTTTAGCTCTTTAAAAACATGTAAATTGGGGCTGGAGAGATGGCTCAGTGGTTAAGAGCACCGTCTGCTCTTCCAGAGGACCCGGGTTCAATTCCCAGCACCCACATGGCAGCTAACAACTGTCTGTAGTTCCAGTTCCAGGCAAACACCAAGGCAAATAAATAAATAAACAAAGTTAAAAAAAAACATTTAAATTGCATTTTAATGTTTCTCTCTCTCTCTCTCTCTCTCTCTCTCTCTCTCTCTGTGTGTGTGTGTGTGTGTGTGTGTACACCACAGCACCCAGGAGGTCAGAGGATCACTTGCAGTGTGTGTGTTCCGGAGATCAAAATCAGATGTGTTCATGCTTATCCTTGTGTGTCTTTACCCATCGACCCGCTCTGTGGCTTCCCTGCCCCCACCTTTGAGACAGAGTTTTCCTCTGTAGCCCAGGCTGACTTTAGGTTCTCAGGATTCTTCTGTTACAGCCTCCTGAAGGGCTAGGACTAAAGGTTTGGTCCCCAATATCCAGGATTCCATTTATTCTTGGCATATGTATGTATAAATCTTAGTAAAATTATATCATAAGCTATATGTATTTCTATATTTTTGGAAGGTGTTAGAGATTGAATCCAGAGCCTTGCACATATTTAGTGTGCATTCTACCACGGAGCCATACTCACAGCCCCATTACATATTTTACATAACTTTAAAGAAATCATTTTACAATTACTTTTATTTTTATTTATTTATTTATTTTATTTTTATTTTTAAACTTCTTTATTTATTTAATTATTTGCCTTGGTGTTTGCCTGGAACTGGAACTACAGACAGTTGTGAGCTGCCATGTGGGTGCTGGGAATCGAACCCAGGTCTTCTGGAAGAGCAGACGGTGCTCTTAACCACTGAGCCATCTCTCCAGCCCCTTTATTTTTATTTTTTATTTTCAAATAACCTTGATATGTAGCTTAGGCTGGTCTTGAACACAAGGCAACCGTCCTGAGTACTGGGCTTACAAGCACATAAAATTTATTTCATTCAACATGTAAACAGCTGTGTAATTTGTTGTCTGAGAGATCTTTCTCCTGAGATACTGCCCCATGTTGAAAAAATAAGAATATTAATCTCTTTATTTGAAAACTTCAGATTTTCTGGGCTGGGTGTGGTATCTCACCGGCAACACCAGCACTATAGAGGCAAAGGCAGGAGACTCTCTGAGTTCAGGACCAGCCTGGTCTAAATAGTGAATCCCAAGCCAGCCAGGATTACATAGTGACTGACTCAAAAAATAAAAACAACAGGGGGCTGCAGAGATAGCTCAGGGGTTAGGAGCACTGGCTGCTCTTCCAGAGAACTCGGGTTCAGTTTCCAGCACCCACACGACAGCTCACAACTGTCTATAACTCCTGTTCCAGAGATCTGACACCTTTATACCAATGCACATAAATCAAGCTAAATAATCTTTAAAAATAAAAAAATTAAAAACAGCAAAACCATTAGATTTTTCTTAAAAAACAAAACAGAACAACAAATCTGTCTCAGGGGAAAAAAAGAGGCCTTTTTATTTTAGAAGAAGTTTTTTTAGCTGTTGTTGTTATTGTTTAGAAAGGATCTCACCGGGGCTGGGAGAGATGGCTCAGTGGTTAAGAGCAACCTCTGTTCTTCCAGAGGACCCGGGTTCAATTCCCAGCACCCACATGGCAGCTAACAACTGTCTGTAGTTCCAGTTCAAGGCAAATAAATAAATAAATAAATAAAAGTGTTTAAAAAAAAAAAAAAAAAAAAAGAAAGGATCTCACCGTGTAGCCTTGGCTGTTCTGGAACTACTGTGTTCACCAAGGTGGCCTTGAATTCAGAGATCAACCTGCTTTTGCCTCCCATGCTGGAATTAAAGGAGTGTGCCACCCCCCCCATAACTGTAGTACAACTGTAGAAGTTTTAAGTAAAAAAAAAAAAAAACAGCAACATAAAAACTAAACCTTAAAATCAACGATGCATGGTAGCCTCCACCTGCAATCCCAGCTTTGTGTAGACTAAGCCAGGAGGTTTGCCGTGAATGCTGGTGAGCCTGGTCTACAGTGCAAAGTCCCACCCCCCACAATCAATCAAATGAAATAAAAACCCATACTGACTATTAGCATGTTTTCCTATGCAAGATATATATATGTGTATGTGTATATATATATATATCTCCACTATTAATTATGAAAGCTCAGTCTATACCTTAGGCTTGTTCCTAACTAGCATTTATAAAGTAAATTAACCAATTTCTTTTTTAAAAAGATTTATTTATTTATTTATTATGCATACAGTATACAGAAGAGGGCACCAGATGTTATTCTAGGTGGTTGTGAGCCACCATGTGATGCTGAGAATTGAACTCAGGACTCTGGAAGAACAGTCAGTGCTCTTAACCTCTGAGCCATCTCTCCAGCCCAAATTAACCAATTTCTATTCATTTATGTTTTACTAGGTGGCTTTTTACCTCTCTTTGATTTTGATGTCTCTCTGTGTCTCATTGGCATGTCCTTTGCACCCTGATTATCTCCTTCTACTTCCTGTCTCTGCCTGGAAGTCCCTCCTCTATCGCCTGCCTAGCTACTGGCCTTTCAGTTCGTTATTAAACCAATCACAACAATTTATCTTCACACAGTGTACAAATATCCTAGGGCATTAACTATACTTTTATATTTTTAATTTAACCTGGATAGGTAATCAGTAACACGTTTCTGATTCTTTTATTTCCTGCTCCTAACCTTCCTCTTTCTCCTCCTCCTCCTCTAGAGACAGGGTCTCATATAACCTAGGTTGACATTGACCTTACTGTGTAGCCTTGAATGGGCACCCTCCTGCCCCCACCTCCGAAGTGCTGAGATATACAAGATTTCTGACTCCGTCTAGGCCAGGGCTCTGGACCTACCCGAGACTACTCCTTCCCCCCCGCCAAAAAAAAAAAAGACTCAGATGTTTATTTTAATTTCATCCTGTTTGGCCTATGTCTCAGGTCCATTGCTGGCTAACTCTTTCATCTTAATTCAACCCATTTCCATTACTCTATCTGGCCATGTGGCTGGTGGCCAGTGGCTCACCTGGGTCTCTTACATGTTTCCTCTTTGGTGGCTGGATGGAGTTTCTCTGGCTCCACCCTTCTTCTACCTGTCTCTCCTTTGATTCCTCCACCTACTTCTACAGTGCTCCATACAGGCCAAAACAGTTCCTTTATTGACAGCATACAGATGAACATTCCCATCATACTGAGATTCCGAGTGTGCGTCACTGTGCTGGCTTCTGTATCTGGTTTTTTTTTTTTTTTAAACTTTATTTATTTATTTGCCTTGGTGTTTGCCTGGAACTGGAACTACAGACAGTTGTTAGCTGCCATGTGGGTGCTGGGAGTCGAACCCGGGTCCTCTGAAAGAGCAGTGGGTGCTCTTAACCGCTGAGCCGTCTCTCTAGCCCCCTGTATCTGTTTTCTAAAGCTGTTCTGTAATATACTCCTGACCCCCTCAAGACTTATTTTTGTTACTGTACAAAAGGCACACCCTCCCCTTCTTTCGTCTTTCCCACCTTCTCCTCCCTTACCACCAGAGAATTGTACATAGTGTTCAGGGAATGACTGGGAGCCTTTGTCCCACACCTTACTCACAAGCTGAGCCCTAGCTCACACACACTACTTGGTAGAATTCAGCTTGGGATAGGAGCTGGGTGTAATCATGCACAGCCTCAATTTCACTGTCCAGAATGGCGCAAAAGAGCATCTGTCTACAAGGGACCACAGTAGGTGCTGTTTGACCAATAAAGACAGCAGGACCAAATTCACACTCAACATTCATGGGGGTCGAGGATAATAAAAGCTTGTGATAGTCTGATGACCATTCAGGAGCGTACTGCCAAGGTGGTGATGAGGAAAAGATGCTTTCAGTTGTGACTTATGGGTCTTCTTCACTATATCTCCCACACATCATATGTACATCATACTATCTTCAGGGCTCAAATGGACTTCTTAGACATGGGCAGGTATTGCATGAATTCTATTTGGTGTTATAGTAAAAGCCCAGAACCAGATATTGGGGAAAAGCTGTAATAGGAGAGAGATGAGGAACAAGCCACAGCTAATCTCACCCAGCCAATCAATTCCTTAGGCTGAACAAGGTAGGTCCTGTCTTCACGAGTCCTCGGACTGTCTGGGCTCAAAAAGGGACAAAGGGCTTCCTTCTTCTACCTTATATTTCTTTTCCCTGCCCAGCTATTTTACTTCCTGATTCAAAATTCCTAGAGCTAAGAATAAAAGTGGGTACCATCGCCACCTGGCTCTGTTTGGCCTTGAACTAACAGAGATTCAGAGGATGTCTGCTTCCCAAGAGTCAGCACTCCCTAAACTTCATGGCTTGGCTCTGTCCTCTGATATTTCAGGCTATTTTTATTAAATATATATCTCCACAGGAGGGAGAGCACCCACTATGTAGTTGCATCTCATGAAGTAGAACTCTGGCACACTCCATCCACAGCCCCTGGTACACAACTTACATATGAGTTCATGAGCTCATTTATCATATATCTTTTTTAAAAATGTAATCTCAATGGAGTGTGTGTGTGTGTGTGTGTTGCTTGTGACTGAACTCAAGGCCTACTGAGCTGTGTCCCCAACCCTATGAAAGACATCATTTTTATTTTTCAGTTAACCGATTTTAGAAATGTCTGTATATAGAAACTGATCTTACTTTTGTATGTTTGTTTTTCTAGACAGGGTCTCACTATGTATCCCGGGCTATTATGAAACTCACTCTGTAAACCAGGCTGGCCTTGAACTCACAGAGATCTGCCTGTCTCCGCCTCTCAAGGTGGGGGATCAAAGGCATCACTTGTTTTAATGGAGTTGTAACCCACCACCCCCTTTTCTTCTTTGCTCGAATGACATCATTTATTTACTATTTATTTGTGTGTGTGTTGGTGTCAGCATGCCGTGCTATGCCGGGGCTCACATGTGGAGGTCGGAGGACAGGTTGTGGGAATCATTTTTCTCCTTCCACCTGGGGAGTCTGGGGATCGGACTTAGGTCGGGCATGCCAGTTAGAGGTTTCACTGCATCGGTATCTTAATTATTCCTTTTCTTCTGCCCTCCATGTCCTTTCTTTCTGTGCTGAAGACTGATGGGGGCTTATGGCCTCAAGTTTGCCAAACACACACTTCCTGAGGAAAAATCTAAGTCCTCATTGCTGGGTGTTTGACTTACTCCTGGTTTTTTGGTTTTTTTTTTTTTTTTTTTTCTTCCTTGAATGCAAAGCTCTGAAGTGATTGGAGGTTTTTGTTGTTGTCATTGTTGGTTTTTGTTATATTTTTTATCCATTAATCACTTCATAAGTGTTTTGCAAACTGCATTCCTAGCACCGGAATCTTGGTAGAGAGTATAAATATTTAAGTACTTAATGGAATGACTCGCTAAAAATTGGTTTATCATACCCCATTAAGTACCTCTTTCCTCAGCTCCTTTCCTTGGGAATTCAATCTTCTGCCTTTAGTCTTTTTAATGTTTTGATGATTGGATCAAACCCAGGGCCTTGCTGATGCCCCAACCCCCCAAACAATACTCTGCCACAGACTCCATTCCTCACCTCAGCTGTTTGGACTTTGGATTATGGAGAAACTGGCTAAATACTTCCAGCTGGTCTTAACAAGTGCCAGATTTAATTTAATTATTTGTTTACTTTTGTCCAGAGTCTTTGGTCTTGAAGTCTTTATGTAGCTGAGGATGACCTTAAGTTTTTTTTTTTTTAAGATTTATTTATTATGTATACAGTGTACAGAAGAGGGTATCAGATGTCATCATAGATGGTTGTGAGCCACCATGTGGTTGCTGGGAATTAAACTCAGGACCTCTGGAAGAGCAGTCAGTGCTCTTGACCTCTGAGCCACCTCTCCAGCCCTGACCTTGAGTTTCTGATCCTCCAGCATCTACCGCATAGTGCTGGGATTACAGGCATGAGATACAACATCTAGTATATTCAGTGCTGTGGGATCAAATCCAGGGTTTTGAACACCTTAGGCAAGCAAGCATTCTACCAACCTACATTTATAGTCCCAATTTCAAAATTAATTTTATTTATTTTTTTAAGTTTTGTTTATTATGTATACAGTTCTGCCTGCAGAAAAGGGCACCAGATCTCACTACAGAGGGTTGTGAGGCACCATCTATTGAACTCAGGACCTCTGGAAGAACCTCTGAGCCATTTCTCCAGCCCTGTTTTGTCTTGTTTCCTTGTGAACATATATGGGTATTTTTCTCGCAGGTGTGTCTGTGTGCATGTCTGGTATCAGCTACCATGTGGGTGCTGGGAGTAGTGAGTGGTGCTGCCGAACCATCTCTCCAGTCCCAAAGATTTTATATATATAAATAATATATATTATATTATTTTTTGAGATATGATCTCACTATGTAGCCCTGAGTGGCCTAGAACTCTCTATGTAGACCAGGCTAGCCTTAGACTTGCAGAGTTCCTGCTACTTCTGCAGGGATTAAGGTATGCACTGCCATGTCCAGCCTGTAGTTTTGGTTTTTTTTTTGTTTTGTTTTGTTTTTTGTTTTTAATTTTATTTATTTATTTGCCTTGGTGTTTGCCTGGAACTGGAACTACAGACAGTTGTTAGCTGCCATGTGGGTGCTGGGAATTGAACCCCAGTCCTCTGGAAGAGCAGACGGTGCTCTTAACCACTGAGCCATCTCTCCAGCCCCCAGCCTGTAGTTTTTAATATCTAAAAAAACTAAATGTTTCTCCTTTGTGCAAAGAAATATAAGGGGGAAAAAGATACATTATTATGTCATCTTTGAAAGTAACTTTTTATAATTTTTCTTTCTTGAGAACATCATACAGTACACAATTCAGTATCATCATATCTATCCCCCATATCCCTCCTCCATCTTCTTCATATGCCCCCCCTCCATTATGTCTCCCTCACATCTTTCTATTGCCATTGGTGGTCAGGTCAATTAGTCCTCGCCCAGTGGAGCATGAGGGCCCAGTGGAGCATGAGGAAACCTACCCCTGACCTACCAGTGGGAATACTCTTAAAGGAGACTGATTCCCTTTCTCCAGCAGCGTCTCAGTAAAGGCTGGGGCCTGGAGCCCCTCCCCCATCTATGCTGAAATGTCTAGCTGGAGTTCCTATGGGTCTGTGGTTACTAAAGCTGGGTGGGTTCATAAGTGAGACATGTCATATCCAGAAAAACAGCATTTCCCAGCATTCTTCACTGTCCTCCGGCCTGCATACCTTCCCTGAGACTGGAGGAAGAGAGAGAGGAGAGAGAGAGAGAGAGAGAGAGAGAGAGAGAGAGAGAGAGAGAGAGAGAAATAAAAATGTCCCATTTTAGGCTGTGATGTGTATGGTGGGGCAGGGGATTAATAATTATGTCCCACTTAGGGATGAATGCTCGGTCACCTTTTGAGTACTTTCAGTAATTATGCGCCTCTCCATTAACTGATGCCCACTACAGAAAGAAGACTCTGCAGCTGAGGCTGGGAGCAGCCTAGATCTATCAGTATAAATATAAAGACTTAGATTTGTCATTGAACAAAGTAAGGCTAGTTGGTTTCCCTCTAGAGCACTAGTTCCCAACCTTCCTAATGATATAACCCTTTAATATAGCTCCTCATGGTGTGGTGACCTAACAACCATAACATTGTTTCACTGCTACTTCAGAACTGTAATTTTGCTACTGTTACAATTCGTAAAGTAAATATCCGATATGCAGAATAACTGACATGTGACCCCCCCTCCCCAAGGAATCTTGACCCACAGGTTGAAAACCACTGCTGTAAACTAGTGTTCTGTCACTGAGCCATGTTCTTTAAAAGGGCATCCCAGTTTCTGATTTCATATATTTCTTCTAAAACTAGAGAACTGTGCCAGCGTCTGCATAGAAGCCCTCCATATATGTTTCCCTCACACTCTGGGGAACATTCTAAACCTCTGTCACCGATTTTGCATCTTTTTTTAATATTTATTTTTATTTTATGTGAGTTGGTGTTTTGCCTGCACGTGTAACCGTGTAAGGGTGTCAGATCTTGGAATTACAGACAGTTGTTTGCTGCCATGTGGATGCTGGGAATTGAACTCAGATCCTCCAGAAGAACAGTCAGTGCTCTTAACTGCTGAGCCATCTCTCCAGCCCTGCATCATTTTTAATACATCTTAACTTCTTTTTTTTTAACTTTATTTACTTATTCATTTATTTGCCTTGGTGTTTTGCCTGGAACTGGAACTACAGACAGTTGTTAGCTGCCATGTGGGTGCTGAGAATCGAACCCGGGTCCTCTGGAAGAGCAGATGGTGCTCTTAACCTCTGAGCCATCTCTCCAGCCCCCTTAACTTCTTTTTTAATGTGTATGAGTGTTTTGTGTGCATGTATGTAAGTGTATGGCATGTGTGTGTCTGGTGTTGGGAGAGGCCAGAAGGACCACTGGATCCCCTGGGACTGGAGTTAAGGAGTCGTGTAAGCTGCTATACAGAGAACCAAACTCAGGGCCTCTGCAAGAGCAGTGTATGCTCTTGGCCACTGGGCCATCTTTCCAGGCCCTTTCCTAGCGTGTCTTGAAGAGGTTCTACACCATACATCCAGCTCTGTAGAGGAAGATATTTTTAAACTTTGAGGTTCTTTTCACTGATAATGAATAATTCCTCATTTTCCATTTTCCTTTTGTCTTTTTCTGTCTGGTTTCCCAGGAGGGCGTTTGGGGTTAGTGGAATGCTTGAACCTCACATACAGGGGAGGACCACCCCCCTTACACTCCAGCATTACAGCACCCCTCCCTCTGTCAGATATACACTGCTTCCTTAGCCATGTTCTCTCATCTCTCAAATACCCCATGGGTCTTGGGGGCTATCCAGTGGGATGTCTTTTGCAGGCTGGTGGGAAGATCAGTGGTGTCCTTTGCTATCTTACTGTCCCTGCTGGCTGGTGTCTAACTATTTAATGTCCCCTCTAGGGAAAGCCATATGTCTTTGACCGTGTCTTCCCCCCAAACACGACTCAGGAGCAAGTTTACCATGCATGTGCCATGCAAATCGTCAAAGGTAAGAAAGAGACACAGCTCCTCAATGGATTTTCCCGTGCTCACTGTTCCCCACCCCATACTGGATCTCTTTCTCTGCCTTCTCTTCCAGACGTCCTTGCTGGCTACAATGGCACAATTTTTGCTTATGGACAGACATCCTCAGGGAAAACACATACCATGGAGGTGAGGGTTCTGACTTTGGGGTTAAGGAATGCTAGAAAAGTTCACAGAAGATCAAAAGATCTCGGTTAGGGACGCTGCGGGAACCGAGGGTGGGCTGAATCGGAGGCTGATGGGTCTAGAAATGAGTGTGGTAGGGGAGGTTTAGAGGGTCCCTTTAGTCCGACCTCTTTCCTTTCCTCTCGTGACCCCAATTGTGCTCCTTTGATTCAGAGAAGCATCAGCAATAGAAATCCAAAGGCTACTTACTTATCAGCTTCCCTTCGAAGGCAGACATGGCGGTGACCGTCTCCTGAGGGTGCTCTTAGTGTCCCTCCCTCCCTCTGTGTCCCTCCCTCTGACTTCTCTCACCACGAGCCTTACGCGGGTGTATTTCCTCAGGGAAAGCTGCATGACCCTCAGCTGATGGGAATCATTCCTCGGATTGCACGAGACATCTTCAACCACATCTACTCCATGGATGAAAACCTTGAATTCCACATTAAGGTCATGAGCATACAACTTCCAGGGGTCTTGGAAGTGGGGGACTGAGAGGGAAGAGCCTAGAGTGAACCAGTTAGAGCTTTGGTTACCTCAGCTTCTCAGTAAGATGTCATCCCCTGCATTTTCCCAGTCACCCACCATCCTTGAGCTAGTCACAAGGTTTGGGATTCACGAATTAGATTTAAAATCACCCTCCTCGACTCTCAGGGCTAGAGAGCTGCCTCAGAGGTTAAAAACACTGGTTGTTCTTCCAGAGGACCCGAGTTCAATCCCCAGCACACATGGTGGAGCTCACAACCATCACTAACTCCAGGCCCTGGGACTCTGATGGGGTCTTCTTACACCATGTATGCACATGAAGTACAGACATACAACAGAGCGTCTCACATTGTCTCCTTTCTTCCTGACCAGGTTTCTTACTTTGAGATTTACCTGGATAAGATCCGAGACCTTTTGGATGGTGAGTACTTGGGCTCAATGAGTATGTGAGGTGGCCGAGGAAAGAGAGATCACCTTTATCCAGAATTTGGTTGCACTTGGGCATCGGGGACATGCCTCTTCACACGAGAGTCCGCTGGCTTGATGACCCCTTCACAGATGTCACATTAGGGATGGTGACCCTTGCTGGAAGCCAAGCTACTCAGGAATCTAAGGCCGGAGGAGGACTGTGATTTTTGAGGCTACCCTGGGAAACTGAGCAAGACTGTATCTCAAAAGATAAAAAATAAGAAGGGGTGGGATGGAGGCAAGTGATGGAGCCAGCCTGGCAAGAGTGAGGCCTTATGTTCAAACCCTAATTAATAGGGCAAAAGAAGGGGCTGGAGAGATGGCTCAGTGGTTAAGGGCACTGACTGTTCCTCCAGAGGACCTGAGTTCAATTCCCAGCAACCGCATGGCAGCTAACAACTGTCTGTAATTCCAGGATCTGATACCCTTACACAGTTATACTTTCAAGCGAAACACCAATGCACATAAAATATTTTTTAAAAAATAGGTCAAAAACAGTCATGAGGAGGGAGAAGGGTAGGAATATAAGGCAGGAGGCTCCCACGTGTGAGAGTCTGCATTCAATCCCCCGAAGTAACACAAACAAACAAAGCAAACACAAGAAACAAAAATTCCCCAGAACCAGAAGATGACCCTTAAAGACCAAAAAAGAGCTGGTGCCCCGTGAGGAGGGAGGAATGAACTCTCCCTGTGAACCTGGCCTTTGGATTTCCCTGGGGACTCTCTTCCTTCAGGGTACCTAGGGCTGGGTGGGAACTGGTCTCTCTTACCCTGCTCTGTCTCGATTCAGTGACCAAGACAAACCTGTCTGTACATGAAGACAAGAACCGGGTGCCGTTCGTCAAGGTGAGAGCCGCGTGTGGGTTCGATCGTGCAACTAGGGCATCAAGAGCCTGCTGGAGGGCGGAGGGTGATGTGCAAAGAGGAAGAGATTCCTGATAGGTTCCTTCGGTGGTAAGTGGGCAGCTTAATCTGAAGATCAAAATGCGTGGTCCCTGCTATCTGCCTCCTACAGGGTTGTACCGAACGCTTTGTGTCCAGCCCGGAGGAGATTTTGGATGTGATCGATGAAGGGAAGTCGAACCGTCATGTAGCTGTCACCAGTGAGTGGAGAGATAAAAGTTCTTGGGGTCTAGAGGTCTTCTTGCTTCTCTTCTGTGCCCACGGGGGCGGGAGGGAGAGGGCAAGCAATCATGCATAGGGGGGGGGACCCCCGTGTAGCCCACAGCCTAGGAAATGATGCAGCAGGAATGATCCCCGAGGCTCTTTCTCTCTTGGTGGGTGGAGTGGCCGCTAGGGGGCACTGTGGCCGAGGGCTGCAGCTCCGCAGGCTTGGTGGGTAGAGGTCCCTTGTCTCCTGCAGATATGAATGAGCACAGCTCACGGAGTCACAGCATCTTCCTCATCAACATCAAGCAGGAGAACATTGAGACGGAGCAGAAACTCAGTGGGAAGCTGTACCTTGTGGACCTGGCTGGGAGTGAGAAGGTTGGGGATCTCTGGAGGAAGGTGTCAGTAGAGGGGAGGGGATTGAAAAGGACTCCTTGAGGGGAAGGTTTGCCTTCTTAAAAATTAAATTTGAGACCAGGCGGCGGTGGTGGTGGACACCTTTAGTCTCAGAAACTTGAGAGGCAGAGGCAGGTGGATCTCTGTGAGTTTGAGGCCAGCCTGGTCTATAATAGTGAATTCCAGGACAGCCAGGCCTACACAGAGAAACCTTGTCTCAAAAAAACCAGAAAACAATAACAACAACCACAACAAAACAAACAAAAACCAAAATTAAATTTGAAAGAAAAATAAATTTGGCCATGTGCGGTGGCAATGCCCCTTTCATCCCAGCACACAAGAAGAACAGGAAGACTGTGTGAACCCTTCCCAGTAAAAAGTAAATATTTCATCATTAAAATATGTCACAGGGAGATAGCCCAATAGGTACAGCATTTGCTGTGTAAACAAATTTGCTGAGTTCAGATCTCCAGAGGCCACATAAAGCCAGACCTAGTGGCTCAGGTCTGTGACTCTAGGGCTCCCACAGTTACAGGGATGTGGCTTAAGAGCCGGGAGCAGCAAAGGAAGCCAGCCTTAAAGTGAGGGCCAAGACCTGAGGCTGTCCTGTCACACACATGCTGTGACATACTCCTGACATTGTCCTGTCACACACATGCTGTGACATACTCCTGACATTGTCCTGTCACACACATGCTGTGACATACTCCTGACATTGTCCTGTCACACACATGCTGTG